>QUTJ01031150.1:0-10064 GCA_003573635.1 Goniomonas avonlea | reverse complement strand
TCGAACCTGGTGCTGTTGCACTGTCGCCCCGTTGGCCCACAGCAACTCTGCCGCTTCGAGTTGGCCACGTGCGCTCGAGTACATGAGAGGAGTCCAGCCATGCTGTTAGTGTGCCGTTAGCGCTCGAGGACATGAGAGGAGTCCAGCCATGCTGTTAGTGTGCCGTTAGCGCTCGAGGACATGAGAGGAGTCCAGCCGTGCTGTTAGTGTGCCGTTAGCCTGTGGATGGCTGCTCGTGACTCATGAGGACGGAGATGGTACCGCGATGTTTGTTAGCGCGAGTGGTGCAGCCTTGTAACCCTGCACGGACTTGCGCTCACACCTCGCTCACTTCAGTCAACATTGTCTTCGCGTCCTCTGTTGCATGCGTTTCGATCACGATGTGGGGAGAAATCACCTTGCTGCGAGCGTTGGGTAGCGCTCCCTTTTGGAGGAGAAGTGCGATGGCTTTCATGTGCCCATGCTCTGCAGCAACCAACAGAGCGGAAGGACCCCCCTGGTGGCACTTGTAAACTGGCTGCGTGCTTGGGAGTTTTGTGGAATGAGGCATGGACCGTTAATATCTCTCGCTTCAAGCGTGGATGCTGCGGGAGTTGCTCGCACAATGTCCTTCGGGGTCATCGCAAGAGATAGGCATGCTGGGCCATTGAGTGAAGCTTCGAGGATGGCATTGAGCACATTCGGATCATTCACGAGCACCAGAACCCACCCCAATGCGCTGTTGATTGACAGCAGCTCCCGCATCAAGCAAGGCCCGCATAATCGGCAGGTGGCAGCCTGCCGTTGCCTCCATGAGAGCTGTTCGTCCCGAGCCGTCCTCGGCATTGACACTGATGCCTTTGGTCTGTTCCGACAGCAGTATGAGTGACCTTCAAAAGGGGTTTCTGTTCAGAGGCGGCAGGAAACCAGCGACGACTGAGAAACAGATACGTTACCGAAAGCAAGCATTCCACAATTGACTCCAGCCCCAGCCCGGCAGCCAACATTAGCGGGGTGGCCAAGTTCTGTTTCAGACAGGTTTAGATACTGCAACCTGATGCGTGGTCAATGTTCGAGTCGTAAAAGCTCGCACACAGCAAGTCATCGAACACACTTTCTGTCTACTTGCATAATCAATACTCCGTTTGATCACGCTGATCCGCTTCGTTGCAACTTCTGGATCAACTCACTCACGCACCGCATCGCGAGGATTGGGATCATATCTCCGTCCAGATAGGGGGTCAATCAGCAACTGACGAACTTTCCTCAAGTTGCCTTGCTTAATAGCAGCTCGAAAGTCCACTGCCAGCCCTCTGTCGCAGATATCAGTTTGAAGATTGCACAATATTTGCACGCACTTGTCCATGCAGGCTTTTGGCTCCAGAATCTCCGGCTTTGTCATCTGATTCCCAGTAACTCGGACCTGCAACAGCCACTGTCAAAGTGCTGGTTCATGAGAACGTTCGAACATACTTCAATAAGGACATCTCGATCTCGCCACAGGTGAATGACCTCAGACACTAGCAGTCGTTTCTCGAGCACAGACCTTTTCTCCGACCCTGCGCAAGCTGTGACGCTGTTTTTGATCTGGCCAAAACATACCTTTGTCCAGTTGAAATACCGTGTATGTTCCATCCCTTTTTCTCATGAACTTTGCCACCATGTCACAAACATCTTGCAGTGTGGTATCGACTTCATAGACCACCGGGACCTGCTCAGGGTCAATCATGCCCAGGATCAGAAATAGTACACACCGAGAACGCTCGGTCGTTTTCATCATAGACTCGCACGAACAGGCGAGACATCGCTGCTCAGCGGCGAGCTGGCCGCTGTCCTTGAACTTTTTGGAACTGCGTCTCCCGCTCCACACCAGTATCGAGGTTTTAGAGAAGTAGATTTGATATGTTGGAGAATTTGTAGATAATTATTAGATGGTTGTGCACTTTGCTAGTCGTTTCGTAATGTCCGGTTCCCAGCCCCCAGACCCCGGCGACAGTCTTCCCCCAGTTGCAGTGCAGCTGGATGATCAAGCTCGAGATTCTGGCGCGGAGCTTGTTGCTACTGGGCGTGCTGTCACTACTTGTCTTGGCGGGGTAAGCATGGTGCTTCGCCTTGAGACCCCAGAGTCTGCTCAGAGGCTGGTTCCCATCCCGGAACGGACAATTGAAGGGCTTGAAGCGCTGCTCTTCGAAGCATTCATTGAGGATTTATACGATGGCGACCTCAAACTTCTAACTTGCTCTGATGCGACCACAGGAGCGCTTGCCGGACTTGTCTTCTTTCGCTCTGTTCCGGAACAGGAGATGCGCAGGTGGCTTCTGAGACCACCCCTCGCCATTACAGAAGAATTCCAAAAGCTTTCCTTGGAACAGGGTATTTCTAAATCACATCTCGTTAAGGCCCAGCTTGATCAAGCAGCAGTACCATATGCCATTCACCGTAGTGTTTCAGGACCGGGTTACAATTCATGGACAAAGATCGAACTGCTTTGTACAAACCGCCAACTTAGAGGTCGGGGAATTGGGAAAACTTTGCTGGCTTCAGCTCTGGCGTTTGAAGTGGTTGTTGAAGGCAAGTCCGCAGCCCTGTTGCAATTGGCAGGTGGCCAGAAAAATTCTGTAGGAGCACAGATGTATGAAAAGTTTGGGTTTGTCGAACCTCCACCAGGGGCCTTTGGCGAGCCAAATGAGAATTTGATGGTAAGAGCCTGTCTTCCCAACCTTATTTTTATGCCGCACAGGTGGTCTGGGATGTGCGGACACGCCTTCGTCCGCTTACTGACGCGATCTTCCTGTCCAAAGCGCGGCATGCAGGTGAAATTGCTGACGGTCATATCTCTGATAAGAAATAAACCCTGAATCAATCCAGAGCAAATTGCCAGATCACACTGTCTCGTGGCACAGCACGTTGATCAGTGCCTGTGTGTCTGTGTCTGTGTCTGTGTCCTGTGTCTGTCTGTGTCTGTCTTGTGTCCGTGGAGCGTGTGAGTGAGTGCGGGTGTGAGTGCTCGAGTGTGATAGTGTGAGTGTGGAGAGTGTGCGTGTGAGTGCGAGTGCGAGTGCTAGAGAGTGTGAGTGAGTGCGAGAGAGTGTGAGTGTCAGTTGCGGTTGAGTGTCACATGACGCCGAGGCAGAAACTGTCAAGAACCAAACGGATTTGCACTGCCATGTATTGCCCCCCCCAGACCACCAAGACTGTGGAAAGGAAACAAAGCATAGCTCATTTGTACACCGGTCATTCTTCATACACACAACAATCCCACTTCTATCCCGGCTCGCTTGGGTAAACATGCCTCGGCAGTGGCTATTTGTACAAGGTGGCATCCGTTGATACCATGCGCACAAACTCTGAGGAATATTTGAAGTGAGAAGAACGGAAAACGCCCCAAACAGTGCTCACCTGGATACGTGATTACGCCGTTTTTGTTTAGGTCTCCCTGATCCATCAAGGCAGCCAAGTCATCATCGGACAATTCTTCGCCCATTTCAGCAAAGCACTAGGAATGGTCAGATCTGCCATGAAAGAGAGAAGACTGAACACACCTTTCGAATTGATTCTTTGCTCAGTGAACCAGTGTTGCCTTTGTCAAACTTGCGGAACAAGTCCATCACCTCTTGCTCCTCGTCACCACGATTCATGTGCAACTTCAAAATCTCCACAAACTCATCACACTCGATTGTGCCACTCCCATTCGTGTCAACCTGGAAGAATCGTCAGTCAAGTGAAGAAAACAATGCTTTGTCCTTGCACCTCCGCAATGATTTCGTTCAAGTCTGACTCCTTTGGGTTCTGTCCCAAACTCCGCATGATTTGACTCATCTCCTTGGCTGTGATACTTCCATCGCCATCTTTGTCAAAAAGGCTGAAGGCTTCGCGAAACTCCTGCTCTTGCTCCGGGGTCAAGGCTTGGTACATTGTTGTTGTCGGGCCAATGTCGGCTCGTCGGTGACCCAATCCGCCGTCAGTGTCTGTGTATGAAAGTCATTGAAAGATATTTTTTCGAGAGTTTGACCGCACGCTAACTAAATCCTAACGGTGGAATTGCCTCCATTAAAATTTTAAAAATGCGGATAACCGCGGGTATTCCTGCGGCTTTATCACGCCACGCGATCCGATTCCCGAATCGTCGAGAGCATTTGAACACAAGGTCAAGAGACAAAGCAGCGATCTCGCCGGCGTCCCTCCTTCGTCGAAATGGCCGCGGCAGTTGAGGCATTGAATACTGTCGTTTTCATGGGCTCTGCCCGTAACAGTGCTCCGCCGTGGGGCCAGCCCATTCTGCGCTTGGGCACCCGTGTGCTCAAGTTCGTCGTGGACAGTCTGCAGGCAGAGCGTCCGGGTGTGAAGCACAACGTCACCGTTTTGGACCCCCTTGAGCTTCAGCTGCCGGTGCTGGAGCGGCCCCACTTTTTTTACAAGCCTGGTGAAGCGCCGGAGCACCTGGACAAGATCGCGCAACAGATCGCCGCGGTACGACCCTTGTGACTGAACGCGATTTTTTATTCGGCCGCAGGCGGACTGCTATGTCTTCGTCTCTGCGGAGTACAACCACTGCATCCCGCCTGCACTCGCCAACATGCTGGATTATTTTGGAGGTTCAAAGTATGCTTTCAAGTGCTCCGGAATAGTCACGTATGTCAACTCACCTGCGTGGACAAGGCGTCACTCATCTCGCAGGTATTCGTCTGGACAATGGGGTGGTATGCGTGCAGCGATGAACTTGCGCGCAATGACTGGCGAGCTTGGTAAGGATCTTCGATTTCGCGACGTACCTGGAACTTATGCTGTGCAGGTTGCATCAGTGTTTCGAACCTCGTGGGCGTTCCAAACGCTGCCAGTGAATTCGGGGAAGATGGGACCCCCGTGGACAAGGCCAAGTGGGACAAAATGCTTGGGCGCATGCTGTCACAACTCGAGTGGACAGCGGTTGCCCTGAAGAACCATCGGGCGAAGGTTCGTCGAGTTTTGAGGCCTGCTCGGCGCTAACTGAGTCCTCCAGGTTCCACCGCCGTCCTAAGCCCGCTCTTGCGGCGGACTGGGCTCGCCTCCCTGTTTCTGGTGCGACTGATTAATGAGCATGAGTCGAAGAAGCAGCGTGTCTTCTTTGCGATAAATCTGATTTTGTCTATCATGCCCCGCCGCCCTCCCCTCCATCAGCGAGGAACTGATGTGTTTGGAAAATATTTACTAGATTGATGTAGAGGTTCACTGAACACCCAAGTGAGGTGCACCCAAAGTGCTGAATGCCAGGATGCAACACCCAAAGAGCTGAATGCAGCCAAAGTCGCGCAAAAACAACACAAGAGTGTGAATCGACACAAAGTTAGTTGATTGGGCCCCATCTTGGTCTGCCAGGCCAATAAAACTTCTTGGGCTTCCAAGGGAACTCTTCCGGAGGATTCTTCTGAACAGGCTTGGGGCCCAAATCGATCGGCGTCTGCCCCCGAGCTGCACGGTGGCCATTCTCTTCCATTGCAATCTTCTTTTCAGCGCGCGCTTTGAGAATTTTCTTCTTATACTCATCGGATTTGTCCGACGCAAACTTTTCATGCAAGTTCACGAGGTAATTGTCGACGCCACCCGCGGCATCAATGCACTTCAAAGCATGCGTAGTCATTCGAAACTGGAGCATTTTGTCTAGCGCCTCGCTGTACACACGCTTGGTTTGCACATTTGGCTTCCAGAGGCGGCGAGTCCTGTGCTGTGTGAAAAAAAGCTCTCGATATCAATGGTCGACAGTACCTTTTGTTCGAAAATGACACGTGGTTCCCTGACACAATTTTCTTACCGTGCCAAAGGGCTCGGTTTGCGCGGCCAGGAGTGTGACATCCGAGCGTCGATGCACGGGTAAACGACGCGACGATGCTCGAAAAGAACGTCGACATTGGCACGCACGCAACGTCAAAGTCAAACTTTTTAGTGTATGAGCGACCCGGCGAAATCGAATACGCCGCTCGTAGATACGCGAACTCGATTCCCTGAAAAGTGTGTGCACGCGGATCGCTCGCTGTGGTGCAGTGTGCTGGCGCAGATGCACGTTGAACCGCCACTGCCGTCCGGTGCGGGGGTTGTTTTCTCTCATGACAGCAGGTACATTGCGATCGCTTCCTGCGTTTCTGGCGTGTGCCGTTGAAATTGGGTTTCTCTGCAGATTCGTCCTGCATTGCGCCGAGGAGGAGATCCAGGTCACCAGCACTGCGACTGGCGAGCAAATCCATTCGCTGGTGGGGCATACAGATCTCGTGACCGACCTTGCGCTGCACTCGAAGAACAGCTCCCAAGTCCGCAAGCTCTTGATCACGGACCGTGTGTTCACATTTCTTTGTGCAGGTCTATTCCAGCTCACTCGATGGAACCATCCGTTTATGGGACTTTGTGGAGGCCTCGCTCTTGCGGGTTCGTTCAGCCCAACGCATGCACTTTGATTCCGCCTTACTTGTGCCACTAGACTATCGACCTTGTCGATCCCGTTTCGTTCTTGTGCATCATCAACTCCAGACCAAACTTGGCCATGGCTTGCACGTTGAAGAAATTGCCTGAAGGAGGCGAAGGTACGCTGCGCACTCCCTCTTAGTGCCATGGTGGCGATTTGCATTGTTTACTTGACTTGTAGATGTGTATGGGGACGGCTGTAAGCCCCACAGCTGCGTCAGCTCGGTCAATCTGAAAAACGGAAAGAGGCGTCAGCTCTTTCTGTGCCGAAAACGGGCTCGTATCTGTGCTTCTCCAGACGGGGTGCGTTTGTAACACCCTGTTTGGAGATTTGTGTGTGACTTGCAACAGTCTGCAGCATTAGCTGTCGCCGGTCGCACTTTGTCCATCTGGGATTTCAACAAGTCCGCGCTGACCAAGTGAGTTTTTCCGCAGAGGTTCTTTCGGAGCATACTCACTCCTGAAATAGGTTGAAGCACAAAGAGCGATTAACATGTCTGGCTGTGCACCCGGTAAGTCGCGTGTGTCAGCACCGGCATTTGGAACATGCGTTGTTCGTTCTCTGCTCACTCCTCCCACAGGATGGATCTTGTATTGCGACTGGTGACTGGCGAGGCGAGGTGCGTTCATACTGTCTTCCATGACTGTCGGGATGCTCCTCAAGAGTTTTGATCTTTGTGTTTGTTCGGCGCTGTGCTGATTGTGTTCGCAGATTGTACTCTGGTACGGTTGCTTGCCTGGACAAGGTACGCATTGTTGGCAGCCACTTCTGGACCGAACTTGACAATTTTGCGCAGACCAAGCAACAACGAAGGTGGCGCCTCCAAAATCTGGGGGGTGTATGCACTGGCACGCGCACCCAGTGCGGTCTCTTGCCTTCACCACCGACGGTGCTCATCTTATGTCTGGTGGCGAGGAGGGAGTGCTTGTCGTCTGGCAGCTGCAAGGCGGCGAAAAACAAATGTTGCCGCGCCTCGGTGCTCCGTTGCAGAGGCTGACTGCCAGCCGTGACGCTGGTGCGCCTGTTCACCTGTGTGTGCGTCCTTGCGCGCCTCGGTCCAATTGCACGTGTGCCGGCCGTGGCCCTTCCTTTCCCGTGCGTGCCGACCTTGGCTCACCTTGCTCACATCTCTGCCGTTGCTGGGCTCACGCTCCACCCACCTGCAACCTTGTGACATGCCAACGCAGCCCTCTATGCGATTTCGTGCGACGACAACAGCGTGAGATTAATCAACGCCTTGACCCTCGCGCCAACGCACACCGTTCGCGGCCTCAGTCTTGGTACGCCTGCGCCTGTCTCCCCCTGTCCACAATCCTCTGTGCCCCCCATTCGTTTCTTGGGCCCGCGTTGACACGGGTCCGTGTCATACCGCGCACTCCTCGTTGCCGGGTGTGACGGCGGTGGTGTGCTCCCCGTTTTGACATGACGTGGGTCCGTGTCATACCGCACACTCCCCGTTGCCCTGGGTGTGACGGTGGTGCGGTGTGCTCCCCGTTTTGACATGGATCCGCGTCACACCGCGTCATACCGCGCACTCCTCTCCTGGGTGTGACGGGGGTGCAGTGTGCTCCCTGTCCCGGCCTGTTGTCTTTGCGCGAGTGTTGACAGCGCGGCGGCGCACCTCTGTCCCAGCCTGTTGTGTTTGCGCGAGGCGCTGACAGCGTGGCGCAGGTCACGCGGCCCTGGGCGCTGGCGGCGGGCTGAGCAAGCTGTGCGTTGACCCGCGTGACGGCCTGGTGCGCCGCCCCCCCGCCTTTGCCTGCCTTGTCCTTGTGTGCTGCCCGTGCCTTGCCTGTGAGCCTTGTCAGGAAGGCCTGACGCTGGCGCAGCTTGTGTTGAACGCCTACTCTACGTCGCTGCAGTTTTACGACCCAGTGAAACAAAAGTGCGTTTCTTTCCATTTTTGTGCTCTTGTGATGGTGTGCAGGGTTTAAGGCAGGCACGGTTGTTGTTATGGTGTGTGGGGTTGACCCGGCTCTTGTATGGTGTGCAGGGCTGACCGGGCACGGTGATGGAGGTTGGTTATGGTGTGCAGGGTTGACTGGGCACGCGCAGACACGTGATGGGTTGTTATGGTGTGCAGGGTTGACTGGGCACGCGCAGACACGTGATGGGTTGTTATGGTGTGCAGGGTTGACTGGGCACGCGCAGACACGTGATGGAGCACGACGCGGCGCCGCGCAACCTCGTGTCCCGCCGCGACAACAAGCCAATTGTCTCGACTCGCGTGACCCACGTCGCCTTCTCCCACGACGGGGCCGGCATGGTGACGGTGCGCCCGGCCTGTCTCCTGTCTCCCTCCCTGTCTCACTGCAGTTGCGCTGGCGCACCCACCAAGTCCTTGCAGCCTTGATTTTTTCTGACTCGGAGGGGACAGAGTGACCAGGTGGAAGGTGTGACCAGGTGGAGACAGCCGGCGCAGTGCAGAGCGCTGAGGACAGCCACACACACACACACGCACACGCACACACACACACATACACACATACACACACACACACATCGCGCGCGCGCACACATACACATCGCACACACACATACACACACACATCGCGCGCGCGCGCGCACACACACACACACTGTCTCGCACCAACCACCCCTCGAGTATTGCAGAATCTAATCCAGTTCGAGGGCATCTCCACCTTCTTGTTGGTTCGCTTTCTGCCACAGTGACACCTCGCATGACTCTTTCTGTCTGCCACGAGCTTTCTTGGTGGCGCCGAGGGGTGCAAGGACATCTGCACTTGCACCGAGCACATTTTCACTTCGCCGACGAGTGCAAGCACACTTGCACTTGCACCGAGCACACGATCGACTTGCCCCTCGCGTCTTGGCGTGAGGACCGACGCGCCCCGCAGGTTGACCAACGCGTTGGCACCGAGGACGCCGGCAAATTGAAGTTCTGGGGCTGGACACAGAAGTCCCGACAGTACATCCTTCACTCGTTGGTGCGTTGACACAAGTGCATCCAAAGCATCCACAAGTCTGCACCAGCGCATCCTGCACTCTCTTGGTTCGGCCTCGTCCAGCACCTTGTCTGACCCGCGCTCACGCACAACACTGCCGTGAGACTCTCGCACAATGCTCTTGAGGCAGCTGGCACGTTGACTGGCGTGAGTGCCGCACACTGCCTGGCGTGAGTGCCGCACACTTGGCAGACGGCAGTTGACGCGTTGTGACAGGCGGAGGCACCGCACACTTGGCAGGGCGGCAGTTGACGCGTTGTGACAGGCGGAGGCACCGCACAAGCCGCAGGTGTCGGCGCTGGCGTACCACCCCAGCGAGCACGTGGCCTTGTCAGCCGGCGCCGACGGCAAGATCAAGCTCTGGCAGCGCATTCGCCGGGAAACTCCCAAGGGCATGACAGGTGAGGCCTCCTTGCCTTTGCCTCAGGGTGGCCGGTTTCTGCAGTCGGTCTGATGCGCCAACACACTGTCAGTGTGATGCGCCGATACACTGGGTCAACACACTGTCAGTCTGACGTGCCAACACTGCGCAGCGTCAGACGCGCAAGCACCTGGGGGTGCAACCTGTTACGCACGTGCCAACAATTTGTCAGTCTGAGGTGCCAACACACCGACAGTCTGAGGTGCCAACACACTGACAGTCTGAGGTGCCAACACACTGACAGTCTGAGGTGCCAACACACTGA
>QUTJ01031149.1:0-10062 GCA_003573635.1 Goniomonas avonlea | reverse complement strand
AGAGAGAGAGAAAGACAGTTTACTACCTTCATTTCAACAATCCCTCTGAGGCAGCCAGGTGAATCAGTTGCGACTGAAACCCACTGCGTACGAGGGTCAGAGTGAGGGTAATCTCAATAATTTGGGAATTGTTGTCCTGGTTCTCGGATCTGTCTCAAACTCTCTCTCTCTCTCTCTCTCTCTCTCTCTCTCTCTCTCTCTCTCCTCTTCTCTTCTCTTCTCTCTCTCCTTCCCTCGCCCTCCCTCCTCCCTCCTCCTCTCTTTTAATGCGCGTGCTTTCGTACCAGGCTGGGACATTTACCAGGGAAATTGCTGGTCTCAGCACGTGCCTCGTCAAAAGAACACTCGTTGATAAATCGAACTGCCACATGTCATTGAGGGAGGATTCGAGAATGGCACACTATTAGGACGACAGCTCCCAGGTGATCGTACCGTCACCAGGGAAAGCATGTTTTTTTTCCAAATAGAAGGCAGTATTGGGCAGGAAGTGGGCACTAGTTGCGTACCGGTTATGAAGGACTGGCCACCGTCGACTAGCGACATGAGTTATCGCTTTCATTAATGGCCATCGCATTCGCACGATCGTGTACGCGACGGCTAATGTTGACGCTCGGTTCACACCACCGGCACAGTGAATCAATACCTGCACCAATCGTGTGATTCATAGACGCCACCGCCGCCACCACCACAGCAGCAGCAGCAGCACTACCACAACACCGCCCGCCCTGCCGCCGCCACCATCGCCAACATAATCACTACACACCTTCTCGCCGGCAGCCTCTGCTTGGTCAATGAACCTCGCCACACTCTGCAAGTGTAGAGGCAGCAGTGGATACCTGCACAAGTGGCTGGGTTGGCTCGGTCCTGTTGCAGTGCCTCCAAAAACGACATCAAAACTCCATCAAAACGAAACTAAAACAAACAAAACTACATCAATGTGTGCGCATGTGGAACGGACCCTTCAGAATCTTCAGCGGCAAAGGACAACACGGTAAAATTGGGTGGATAGAACGTAGCAGGAGTATAAGCCACCTCTCGGGAGGCACAATTGATAATCCGGGTGATGCCGGCAGCTCTGCACGAGAATCGATGGTCGGTCCGTCATCATGCTGTGGAAAAAACAAGCTGTACCGAATGTTTGGCAAGTCCGATGCTTCCCGCGAGCCACCGAGAAACAGAAATGGCAACACCTCTGCCACATTAAAATACTGCCACGTCCGAATTCGTGGGGCAAAGACAACTTGGTCGATCTTTGAGAGATGCTCTGACAGCACCGATTGGCTCAATTGCTGGTCAAAAGTTGCATCGGACAGCGCCTGTCCCATTCCCAATTTGGGCCTGTCTTCATGCACTGTGGCATTTTTCAACTGTCTTTGTGGCGAAGGTTTGGTGGGTGACGGAGTTTGAATGGGTGTCCGCGGACGCGCAGTGGGTGGGAGGGGCGTTGGGAACAGCTCGTTGGCAACGGTAGTGCTCGCGGCCGTAGTTGCCCGTGACCTCCGACGTCCCAGCATCTGCGTGCCAGGAAGCCGAAATTTGTGGTCGATCCCTGGCAACCCCGTCGGGTCAACAGGGCTGTTCCAGGAAGCTGCTCGGCTCGGCTGCGGCACGGCCCTCCGGAAGGATGTCCCACTGTGTGTAGCGGCCATGCTACCCAAGGGTCGATTGGCCACCTTTTTTCGCCCGGTGAACACGTTGCGTTTCACCCAACCGTCCCGATTCTGGTTCATTTCCAGCAACGCTCTCCTGTGCTCCGAGGTACTACTAGTACAGAGGGCCCTACTGTATTACGCTCCTCGCAGTATGAACCTCACTCGTTACTCGTTGACCTTTTCGAAGCGCCACAAAATGCGCGCCGGTCTCGCCAATCGAATGCCGATGCATGGGCAGCAATTTCCTCCCAATATGATGGGAGGAGGAATGATGCAACAACCTGTTAATTCTCTTAATTCTGGCAATGGGCGTCTTCAGGCGTGCATGAAAGAGCTGCAAGGTCCCTTTCTGCGTTGCTCCGTTTGTTTTTTGTCACTTAACGCTTCTCCAGCTACAAAAGAAGAACTTGCCAAGGAGCGAGCGCTGCGTGAAAGAGTTCAAGCCAAGTTGGGCTATGTTGAGGAAGTCTTGCATCAAGAAAAAGAAATTCGAAAGAGTCTCGAGGAGGATCAGCAGTTCGGACCCACCGCCAATCCGACTAGCGTGCGTTGCTCTGAGTGAAACAGACGGTGGCGAACTGAAACGTGTGCAGGCATCACAGATTGAGGAATTGGAGGCTTCGCTAAATACTGCAGAGCAAGCGCGTCTTGATCTTGAATCTCGGTGCGCCGCCCTCGTTTTGTGGTTTTCTGGTTCGCTCATTCACCACCAGCAACGAAGCGCTCCAGGCCGAGGTTGCGCGACTTCGCGAGAGTCTTCGGACTTTTATCAATACTCCTGAAGGGTCACCGAACTCGCCAGTGCGCCCTCGGTCTGAGTCGCCTGTTCGCGATGGCTGGAATGGAGGTCCACTTGTTCCTGTTTCTCGTCAGCACCGACGACCAGGGCCGCCACCACCTCCACCTCCACCGCTTCCCGAGGTGCGCTGCTTGATTTCGTTTCCAGTCTTGACAGCATCCCGGTAGGGCCTTCCTCCAGCGGTATCGCCTCCTCATCAGGTCCGTTGACAGTGTTCTCCTTCTTTCGATCCTGACACCACACACAGCAAGGTCCTCCCCCTCCGCCCCCCCCCTCGCGTGAGTACCCGCGCAACCGCTCTCCAACACATTGGGGCGGTGGGTCAATTCCAATTGACCGAGAACGGGACTTCTACTCTGGCGATCGGTCGTTCGACCGTGACCGGCGAGCGTACGACCCGTATCCGGCGCCACCGCACGTGTCAGAGCACTATGGAATGCGAGCCCCCAGTCCTGACAAGAGGAACGAATCTCCGCCCATGCGGCATCAGGACCTGCCGTCGGACAGACGTGGGAGCAGCAACGGGAGCAGTAGTTCCCACGATGCTGGTGGCTACGAGTCTCCACAGTCAACCTGGCGGCGTCCTACCTCCCGTTCCACGTCGCTTGGGTGCGCTCCTTTGCTCGCGTACTGAATAGGCCATACGTGGAGGCACTTCAGATTCAAAACGATCACGATCCAGGAGATCTTGTCTCGTAGATTCATGATCCCTTCCAGCGGAGTCTCGCGCTGACCTTGATCACAGCGTGGGCGAAGCAGGTATTGGAATGCTCCTTCACGACACAGGCGTGTACAAGGTTTTATCTCTGGTGCGCCGACTGAACCGTGTCCATTTTGGCTTAATGCACTGCAGAATCGTGTCATTGAATTGCTCTGCGTTGAGAGCAACAAAGTCACTGTTGCAAAAAAGGGGGCACGGGTAACACACAAACTGCAGACGGAAGGTCGCCCTGCGCAGAGGAGTGGGGCTGTGCAAGTTGGCGATGTTGTGGAGTCCGTTGACGGGGTCAAAACGGCTGACAAGTGCGTGGCTGGGTGGCTATCTGCGTTTGCTTGGCGGAAATCTGGAGCGAAAATTGCTGTTCTCCCATTGCACCGTACCATCAGCACTGGTCGATCCCTGTGTTAGCATTTGGTTCTTAATTGTGTTGCTCACGACGTGTTTGCCAGGAGTCTGGACATGGTAAAGAGGTTGATCATGGGACCCGACGGAAGTGCAGTGTCCCTCATCTTACTTCGCGATCAGCCGGGGTGCGTCCACTCGGTCACTTCTTTCTCGAAACCGACAGCGATACCACATTTAGCTTCTTGTGACGACGTTCTGAATGATGGTTTTTCTCACTGACTTGTGAACAGGATGGGTTCTGCGAAGTTCAATGTCACGCTCCGAAGAGAGCGCATGCCCAGGTGATATGTCTGTTGCTCCGACCCGTACTCACTCCACACTTCAGCAACAGCAGCAGCACCGGAAATATTCACAGTGGCGTTGCACTGCACGAGTCATTGGACAGGCCTCGGCGTACAAACTCTGGTCCGCCCTTGATGCGTGTTTGTTTCGTCGTCGTTCTTTATGATTTAAGCGGTTTCTCGAAGTGTTTACTCCTTTTTTTTTGCAGACCGAGCAATGAGGCCCAGGTCATCATCCAACCCGCGAGGCGGGGGTCGCCCCACGGGGGGTGCGGGCTGGAACCAGCCTCAGCAAGGCTTTCAGCCGCCTGGCGGCTTCGTTGGCGGCTTCGGGCGGAGGTGATTGGGGCCAGGCAGCGGGCATTTTCACTAAAAACAATTATAGACAAAAAATGCATCGAGAAAGTGAACAGAAGTCTTTATTGTCAACAACATTGTCACAGAATGCAACGATAACAAAGGACTGCAACTCACTCCGAAAATTCAGCGAGGAGACCACTGGCTGCAATCGGGCTTCAGTATGTGGCGTGTCCACGAAACCCAATGAACATCACAAATACACACGTCAACTCTGGAAATATCTATCCGCAGTGCGGTTGCGCTTTTCAGCGGCCGCTCATCAGAAACCAAGCGCAGAGATGCATCACTCGCGGTCCAAGACTCAAAGTCCACAACAGCAACAAAATCACAAACCTTGTTGCTTGAAGGGCGATGAAAGGTAAACCTGGGGAGCGACGATTTAATTCGGAAAACATGTGCAACTGGGACTTCGCAAGAAAACGGGGGCGTCAACTCTGGAAAAACTATCCGCAAGTGGGAGCGCTTATTCAGCGACCGCTAGGAAACCAAGCGCAGAGGTGCATCATTCGCGAGGAGCAAGCAGACAAAAGCAACAACACCAACACGAACCTTGTTGTCAAGCGCGTGTAAGGGGCAGGCGGCGTCCTGTATTTTGACCGCTTGGCCGAGCTGTCAAAAATGAGGGCCCATATGAACCAACCCTAGGTGGGACACGGGACACACGGTCGTCATCACCATCTTCTTCAAAGTGAGCCGCAGGCTTCGTCTGAGGTGAGCAGTCGTGCCAGAGCAGAGCTTGGCATCTGTTTTCTTTTTGAGTTTTGCTTGGATGGTGCCATCTGAATCTCCCGCCGCCAGGCATGAAAGGCACGTCTTGGTCACCTCAGCCGGAACGAGCGCCTGAGGGGCGGGAGCAGGCCGGTGTCGGGGTGTTATTTGTTCAGGAGGAGGAAACTTCTGGTTTTGTGCGTGTGACTGTGAAAGCATTGATACGAGGAGGTGCTGCTGAGCGATCAGGTCTTGTGAGACCTGGCGACTTGGTCGTGAAAGTGGACAATAAGGACGTGATTGGGCAACCACTATCCGTTTTGCGCAACATGATTCCTGGTCCGATCGGAACATATTGTCACCTGGGATTTCTTCGTGGAGTTGACTCAAGCAATTTGTCGGGCGCAGAGAAGGGGTCGTATTTTGATGTCAAACTAATGAGGTCGCTGCCGGAACCAGAACAACAGAGTGCCAGGGGACCGCACCACAGTCAAGAACGCAAACACAGTAGCGGTGAGGGCGTACGCCCAATACCTGTGAAACATGCAAGTTTTGACCAACCAATGCGGGTTCCTGTCATTGTTCAGCAGGGCCCAATGCGGACGGGGCCTAATAGCCCAATCACCCCTGTGCCAATGCATAGCCCGATGATGATGCACCCTATGCACGGGCCAGTGCACCCAGGCCGATCATTTGACAGCCACCGAAGTTTTGACATGGCTCCACACGCTGCGATCACGAGAGAGAACGAAAATATGCGCAAGCGCCTGGATCAATCAGAAGCACTCCGCAAGCGCGCCGAGGAAGAGCTCCTTCGGGCCAACAGCCGTCGTCAAGAAGCTGAACGTCGACTTCAAGCAGCGAACGAGCGAATAACAGATTTGGAGCGCGGTGCTGATCGACTCGCTGATCTCGAGAGTCAAGTGAAGACCTTGACCAAGGAGAGAACTGACCTGGAGCAAATGCTTCAAAAGTCTGAGCAGCTGCGACGCGAAGAGGAGCGCAAGAGACAGCAAGCCGAGCTTCGAGTTCGACAAGCCGAACATCGGCTCCAGCAACCCGACGGTCCGGTGTCCGGGGGCTCAGTGGATTCATACAGCACCGCTGGCAGGGCACCGTACGAATCGTACAATCGGCCCGCGGACGAACCTGTGTCTCCTTATCGCTCAGACTCCAATGCCAACCCAGGGACTCCCTACCGCGCGGACTCAAACAACTTCTCCAGTGCCTCGTCACTCCGGACTTCGTCAGCCGACGTGAACCCAAGCTCAGACCTGTCCGGGTGGAGGGACCGTCCCTCGGACGCATGGAAGTCGACCAGCAGCGGTGCCGCTGCTTTCGTGTCCGCGGCTGCGGGCTCAGTCGATCGCCAGTCGGCACCATACTCGCCTGGGAGTGCAGTTGGGACTCGGCCTGGGGACAGGTACTCGTCAGGAACAAGCTACAGCAGTGCGTCCGCCTTCGCTGCTCGATCCAGGCCTGCCTGGGAGAGTTACCGGGTGCGTGGTTGTTGAGCATGCCAGATCGATGTTTCTGTGGAATGCTAGGTAGACTTGCTCGTTAGACATTCTGTGTGAGTCACGACATGCTGTGGAAGATCAACGCTCCCGATGCTGCATGAACTTCGCTGATTGAGAAGGGAATTGGATGAGAAGATACTGACAGGGAGCGTATGAGCCTCGATTTGTGACACTGTGACAGCCGTCGGGCTAAGTGCGCGGTGCTCCTTCCAGTGTCTGCGGACTGCTCCAACGCAGCAAACCGACCAGCGCGGCCACCTCCCGTCCTCTGCGGTGTTGGCTGCCAGGTTTGAGAACTTCTCTTTCTTTGCGAGCTGGCGCCATTCGGGTGCCTTCTCAGCTCGTCGCTGTCGCCTTCCACTGAACACTCGTGGGAGGGGAGGGAGGAGAGAGGGACACACACACACACAGAAAGAGGGGGGGGGGGGGGGGGGAGGGAGGAGCTGGGTGACGCGCCAGGTCGGTGGGCTTGGCATGTTTGCCAACTTATCTTTCTTGCGAGAGGGACAGTGGTTCTCATGCTGCATTAAGGAAACGGAGACTGCACGCTTGCACTCTTGCCCTCCGCGCGTCGCCCTCGAGCGCGCAGCAGCGGCGCGTTGCCGATGGCTTTGCCCGGCCTCTCTCTCATTGAAGCAGTGGATTATGTTAATGTCGATAAGGAGGACCAGGCCTCGAGCACCGTAGTTTATTTATGTCATTCCAGGGTACCGACCTTTTGAGGATGTCGATTAGCTCGAGAGGATGTTTCTGTTGTGTCCAAGTAGGCTGGGTCCCTGCTGTGACTCGGGACTTATTCGGCGATCACCCCGAGCACTATAGTTTATGTTGATGCCATCCCCCGACTCTCGAAACCATATCTTGACTCGAGGATCGTCTCCCTTGTTTTGTCACCAGTTCACTTGCGGGGGAATAGATTCACCTGACGCTGGTGACGAACTAGGAGCAACTGCGCCGGCCATGTGTCACTCCATTTAACGTGGCAATAGCTCCAGTTGCGTGAACCCCTCCGTACTCATCATCTTGCAGTTTACGCAGTCATTGCAAGTTCTTGACTTGCCCCTCGGCGACTGCAGTGTGTTTCGCTATCTAGCTAATGCAGCACCGTGCAACAGTGTAACCAGTGTATTCTTGGTAATGAAGAAGAAAAACGTGTTTATGCTGTTGATGTTCAAACCAGATACAAGATTCCCCCCCCCCTCTCTCCCTCTCCCCCGAACCTCGTAGACTCGCCACGCTTGCTCCGCCCTTCCGATTCACGTTCAAGACGCACAGTTAATGGTGCTTCGCATGTTTCCACGCAGCTGTTCAACAGAGGGTACACCAGTCCTGCGTGGTACCTGATGCGCCTTTCTTTTGGACTGCAGCACGGTCCAGCTTAGTTTCTGCATCATGATCACGAATCACGCGCTCCACATCCCAAGCGGTGAACAGAACGAGGAGCATTTCGTTGCCCATGTGGGCCAAGCCGCCCATGGTGAGGCCCAGCGGGTGTTGTGAGGTGAAGCGGGCAACCACAGGGGGGCAGTCAGGGCCAGGGCCCGGCACCAACAGCGAGCGCAGCGCCCCCCCCACAGAATCCCGCACCTCCTCTGGCTGTGGAGGCGGGGCACGGCCAAGCAGCCAGTCCTTGTCGGATTTCCAATCCATCACACCCCAAACACAGCCTGGGCCAAGCGGGTTGAGCTCGATGAGATCTATTTCCCAGAGCTCATCAACCCGAAGGCAGCGAAGATCAACCGCGACATCGAGAATGTTGTCCGGGAGAGTTGGGAGAACTCTCAGTCTGACATAATCCGCTATTGAAACCACAGCAGAGGGCATATCTGCGTCGGCAATGGGGCAGCGATGCAAGTATTGATATTGCGCAACGCAACGCACCTGGCGACCCGTGACAAAGCAACGAAACTCGTGCAGCGGCGAGGTACAGTCATCAAAAGGGAAAAATGCCAAGTAACAATCAAAGTGATCAGTTTCCAGTTCGAGCTGCAGTTGGAGATCGTCGTGAGCTCTGGGAGAGCGCACGACCAGTTCGACTGCAGATTCACCAGACGTCACAACCATTCCTTGCAACCGAGCAGCAAGAAAAGCCTCAAACGCCGGACCAAAGTCAATTTCATCAGGATTGGTGCCTTTTGGAAGTGGCTGCGCAAGCTGCCGGTTCTGGAGCTCCAAACGAAAGAGCGCAGCATCAGCCTCGGTGGGCGGGGCGTCCTTGCAAGAATGCCGATTCGTCTTCACAAACCATCGACCTGACCCATGAAGCAGTTCATCGACTCGTTTTTTGATGGTGTCAACAAAGCATTTCGCCTCTTCGATCTCTGTTTCACTGACTTCCGGGAGAAGAACGGAAGGATACCTTCCTCTGTGCATGGTCACCAGAGCCTGGCATTCTTCTCGTGACAACGGCACAACCCGAGCTTCAATCCCAGCATCCCGAGGACCAAGTTGGTGTGCGTATGAAAATACCTCGGCTGTCGTTTCGCTTCCGTCCCATTCAAACTGTCGCTGCTTGTCAGCCACCGCGAGTCTCCACGACTCCACACTGAGTCCACAGAGTCCACACAAGGGCGACCGGGAACTTCGGCGGGAAGTTCCGGCCAACAAAACCAATTACCGGTCCAAAGGGGGGCGAAACTGTTTACACAATTTTGTAATCAATCGAGATCGTATTCCTTATCTGTTCTAATCAATGATCTAATCATTGATTATATCATTGACAATGATTAGATCATTGATTAGATCATTGATTAGAACATCTTTTGAAAATGTGTACAGTGCAACTGATCTATAATGTCCAATCCGTCCTCAATCTCCTAATATTCAAGCACTCACACAAAAATCAAAAACAATAGTGTGGTTCTGCGGAAAAAAAACCTTACTGTTCCACGACAAAAAAAAAACTGACTCAAACGTCAGATCAATCAAATATTTTGACTGATCTGACACGTTGAACAGGTTTTTTCCTAATCGACAAAAAAAACCTGTCCCAGATGGGACAGGTTTTTTTTAATGAAACGGATTATTATTTTTGCAGAACCACGCTAATAGCGCAAAATGCGCGTCTCACCGAGGCAGTTTTGAAGAAAAAAAATATTGGAGAAAAAACAAGCAAAATAATGAGAAAAAGGACCCCCCAAACGGCTTAATCTGGGAATATTCATCACTATGGTGAATAAATAATTTCTCAATGGGAAACGTAAGTGCACCCTTTGGCGAATCCGCCAGTACTCTCGGAATATTTTTCCGGTTTTTGGATCAAAATTATGGCCAGTCAAACTCGCGAAATCCCCAATTCCGACCGTTACACCACACCCAACCGACATTATCCACGATAACTACAAGTTAGTACATGGGAGTGCTGAAAAGAAAATCGACTCAAAAATACTCACRGGGCTTATTTTGAGATCTTGTGCTCTACTTGGAGATCTTGGCAAGCCCAACAACCTCCTTTTTTCAGAATTAATTTTCTAGCCAAAAAAAATCGATTTTTGAGAGTCCAAGAACGGATTGGACATTATAGATCAGTTGCACTGTACCAGTTTGCTCTCTCTCTCTCTCTCTCTCTAGATCTCTCTCTCTCTCTCTCTCTCTCTCTCTCTCTCTCTCTCTCTCT
>QUTJ01031148.1:0-10056 GCA_003573635.1 Goniomonas avonlea | reverse complement strand
CCGCCACCTTGAGTGGAATCCGCCTGGGTGGCTCCCGCGGTGGTCTCGACATTGGATGAGAGGCCTCTGCGTATCGCCAACAGCGCAGATCAGGTGTTGTGACACAAAAATACACCTGAATTCTTGAACTTCGCGTGTGTGATGCATGCGCGATCTTCACCGCAAAAGACGGGCTTGATGTATGGAGGCGGAGCGTCCAAAGACGAGCTTGACGTATGAGAGAGGGGAGGGGAGAGAGGGCGGTGAGAGAGGGGAGCGACTGCCTGCGCAGAGAAGGGTGAGAGGGAGGGGAGAAGGCGGTGAGAGAGGGAGTGGCTGCAACAGGCCTGTGACGGGAGCTGCGAGTACAGAAAACAGGCGGCATGGGCGGCTAGGGGAAGCAGCGAAAATGAGGTAGGCGCGAGGGGACTCTCGGGACAGGTAAGGAGGGAAAGAGTCGATTCAACCACATCTCCGCGCGATTTATCCCTCGTACGCTTAATGACTCGTCACGATCACGTTTCACGGCAAGGAGCAAGTTCTAATCCGAGTAACATATGTATGGCGTGGGGATCTAGTGAGTGAAATCCGAGTATGGCGTGGGGAGTACGGTAAGGGGAGTAAGTAATCCGAGGAAGGAAGTGGCGTGGTGAGCAGATATGGGGAGTATGGCGTGGTGAGCAGATATGGGGAGTATGGCGTGGTGAGCAGATATGGGGAGTATGGCGGGACGCTCAAGTCACCCAAAAGGTCAGTTCCTCATTTGTATTTCATAAGTTCACATTGTGGAGTCAACGGAGCCGGCAAAGCAAGCAGCATTTAGGGCGCGACATTGGGATGCTGCGCGCTGCTCCACTGACGTGGATTCATACTGGCAGTGTCAGACCGGCAACCGAGGAGTGTGAAACCTTATCCCGCCAGCGACTGGCACTGGTAGTGTCAGAATGCCCCATGATCCAGCAACCGATAGTGTGAAACCTTATCCCGCCAGCGACCTCACGATCGAGGAGCGGGTCGTCCCAACAGCCTAACGACCGGGGAGCGTGGAAGTCCGACCGCCCGAGCTTGCGATAGCAACAACCTAACGACAGAGTAGCGTGGAACGCCTCGCTCAGTCATAGCAACAACCTCACGACCGAGTAGCGTCGAAGTGCGACCGCCTGAGCTTGCGAGGAGCGTGAAAGTCATACCAACAACCTAACGGCCGAGTAGCGTGGCGACCGCCTCAGCTTGCGAGGCATACCAACAACCAAACGACGGGTTGCCTGAGACTGCATCGTGGAGCGTGAGATCTCACAATACGTCGAGTCGCTGGCTTGCACCGCATCGAGTCACGTCGGATGCATGTCACGAGGGATCTAGTAGCGCTTCTCACTCCCTGGAGCAGGGGCCTTATATTTGACGGGATGGGTCTCGGGCGTCTGTCGAGTAGATGTCAGGATTTGACAGCAAAGAAAATCGGAAAAACTGCCCAGTATCAGGCACATCGTGCCCAATCAGCCACTACGCTCTTCTGAACCGCCATCTAAAATGACTTTTGTTCGCATAGTGAAACGGACACCGTCAAGGTGTATCAGTGTTCCCCAAACATTTCATCGCAGACACATTTCTTCCTGCAAGGCATAAATCTTTCGTGTCACACGTGTTGGCGTGTCGAGTATCCTGCCGAGTATCTGGGACCAAGGACATTCCTGCCATGCCGAATGCCGAGTGCTGACTGTTTCATACTGGGAGAGCAAGCGAGAGGAGAGTAAGCAGGAGAGTGAGCGAGTGGAGAGTAAGCAGGAGGAGAGCAAGCGAGAGGAGAGTATCGGCGGGCGGGGTGGCAAACGACGCCACATTCTAAAAGGAAAAGTATTTGAGAAAACGGAACCAACCAACCAGTGGCGGAACGGGACCAACGAACGCTAGCACGAGGGGGGGGGGACTTCGGGAATCACTCTGTCTCTCAGAGACACAAGGCAAGACGAGAGACACAACCTCTCACACGCGCAGGTCTGCGAGCAGGGGAGACTAGGTAGCAATCACACACCGCATCCGGATCCTCCTTCCAGATTTTGATGGTCTTGTCAGCCTCGCCGGTGATGAGGCGACTCCCAGTGTGATCGAACGACGCACAGAAGATGCCTGCTTCGGAGTCCAGGGAGCCAGGCTGCACACTGCGACCACGCGGTGTGAGTCGGGTCAAGGCAGGCAAAATTCACGGTTCAGGGTGCGAGAGGGAGAGGGAGGAACCTTAGAGGAGAGACCTAGGTCTGAAACTGCATGCAGAAACGCGGTTGGAGCCTTGGAGGAGAGACCGAGGTCTGAAACTGTATGCAGAAACGTGGTTGGAGCCTTGGAGGAGAGACGTAGGTCTGCAACTGTATGCAGAAACGCGGTTGGGCCCTTGGAGGAGAGACCGAGGTCTGAAACGTATGCAGAAACGCGGTTGGAGCCTTGAGACCTAGGTCTGAAACTGTATGCAGGAACGCGGTTGGAGCCTTGAGACCTCGATCTGAAACTGTCTGCAGGAACGCGGTTGGAGCCTTGGAGGAGAGAGATATAGGTCTGCAACTGTATTCAGAAAGGCGGTTGGGCCCCTGGAGGAGAGACCTAGGTCTGAAACTGTATGCAGAAACGCGGTTGGGCCCTTGGAGGAGAGATCTAATCTTGGTGTGCGAGATGGTCACGGAGGTGAGCTTCTTGGGCCTGGTCTCGAAACCCGACATCACCCATAACAATCGCACCGTGTCTGGTGCTGGTCAAAGCAATGCGCCGTCTTCCAATCCCAGAAATGCATCGACCCATTGTCACCTACACAGACAAAATCAGTTTACACGACGGAACACACCATAAGCATAGCACCCCGGTGTCGGGTTGGTGTCAAAGAACAAACGGTGGACATAATCAAACAAAGATGTCGTGTGTTGAGTGACTTCGTGCATGTGCTCGGGTGCGTGCGCGTTGGAAGTGCGTGTCATTCGCTACACTCTGGACCCTGAGATACAAGTGCATGACAGATCTCACCGCACGATGCCAAAACGCCATCGGCATTAGCAGCAACAGCGTTGATGAGCGCGCTGTGTCCGGACATGTTGCGCACAAACTCGCCCTGCGGCGCCATCCACTGTTTAATATTGTCGGCAGAAGCGGTCGCGAATGTGCGCAAGTTGGGGTGGTGGACCATGCCTCGGATCGCCTTCTTGTGGTGCGTGAGAGTAGTGTAGCACTGTCCCTGTCGCAAATCCCACAGCTTCACGGTGGAGTCCATCGAACCGGTGGTGACCTGGGGGCAAGTGAATTGTCAAATCTTTGGGGCAAGTGCTGTTGGGACCTGTGGATTCGTGGCCCCAGCCATGAGCGAGCCGACGGTGTCTTTGTGCCCACTGAGACAATGCACCTGATGCTTCGTTCGCACATCCCACACCTGTGCCTCGATTGTTAGAACACAACGAGACCATCAAGAAATTCGGTCCCACCCTGGCACACGAATCACGTCCTCCCGTGACCAAAATATCCAAAGTCGGATGCAACGCCATGCAGTAGACTCCACTGAGATGTCCATGATAATGGCGAATGACTTTGTTTTGTTCCAAGTCCCAACCTGGGAAAAGTGAGCCACGGGTGCGAGTGGCTATGCGCTCGTACATTTAACCATCTTGTCCTCGGCGCATGTGAAGAGGTATGGATGTCGGTTACTGATTGCAATGCCACGGATCGTGCTGATATGGCCCGTCAGGGTGAGTTTCAGCTCACCAGAGGCAAGATCCCAAATCTGCGGTCATGGTCAGAACCAAAGAACCGCACAGTCAACATGCTCAGGGAAACAGGTCGCGCACACGACCTTAATTGTTCGATCAGCAGCGCCAGTCGCGAACCACTCGTTCGCAACATCCACCGCAACAGCACGAACCCAACCATTGTGCCCGCTGATAACCTACAGAAAGTTTTAATGAGTGCTGAGAAACTTGTAACATGGTGCTAGCACGAACCCGCATGAGCTTCCAAGGCGCGTGCCACTCTGGTTTCGGGAGGTTTGGAGTCTTCCGAACCATGAGCGCGGTTGAGCTGGGCGGGGGACCCTTGCGCCCTCTCTCCGAATGCGACGCTGCCTCAGCTCTCTGAATAAGCGCAACCTCCTCCGACTGTAGCGCTGGTTTGTTGCTCTTCGCGGCAGGCGCGGGCATTTGGCTACGCGGGGTGACCTTGGTGCTGACACCGGATTTTCTCGAGGCCCCAGCAGGAGCTGGAGCTGGAAGATGCATCACCAGCTTGTAATCATCGCACGTCTTTACCCCAACCTTAAGTTTATGGCTACAGCACGGTTCAGTCACCAACAACACAACCTGTGATCTACCTTGGCAATTCGGTCTGTTCCCACACCCCAGTGTCCGCGCTGTTGGCAGCGAAAGCATCGTGAGCAGCCCGTAATTGCTTGAGGCACCGTTCTTCCAGCTTTGAGCGTCCTGTCGTACACTTCACCTCTTCGGCCTGCGGCTCATCGGCCTCAGATGTGCGGGAGCGCTTGCGCGGCATCGAACACGAGTCAAAAACGTCGGTGTCACACCGTCAAAGCTTGCAGCCAAAGCAAAGTCATATATGCGAAGAGCGTAAGAAAATAACGATAACTGCACAAGGCGTGCAATAATGTTGCTGACCGCGGATTCGGCTGCGGTGAGTGTTCTCGTCTGATCGAGTCCGAACCAATCACACTGTTTCAGTATTACGAACGATTATGCCAAGGAAAGGGTGTGGGGGTCCGTGACACTGAGCACAAGGGGAAGGGTGTGTTCGCTCTTCGGGACTTTGCGGCGGGCGAGGTGGTGTTTGAAGAAGATCCCTTGGTTGTCATTCAACACCGGGAAAACAAGCCTGACGTGATCGCCTGTAGTTTTTGCATGCGATTCTTAGGCAGTATTGAGACACAACTCCAGTTCCGTGAGCCGGGTGTGACTCCCTGCCCCGTCTCGTTTGTTTCTCATAATTGTGCAGATCTGGACTTGGATGTACTCCCGTTCCGGGAACTCGCTGCGCACCAAGAGTGCCAGCCCATTCCCTGTTCCCATGGCTGCAGTGAATTTTATTGCTCTGAACGATGCCGGTCAGGATTGTCTGCTCTTAATTTTAATTTGACAACACAGCAGCGATTTGGCGTTTGCACGATACCACGAGGTGCTCTGTCCTGGGACGGCCACCTCGGAGCCCACTGCAGAGTTTCTTGACCATGCTGACGGTGCGGTCAATTCCGTGGTGTGCGCTGTCTCACAACTTATCCAGCGTCGAATGATGTGTTCAAGGCAGTGGCTGTGCTCTTGGCGACAGTGCTTCAGGTCATTGGCGGTGTCTGGGTGTTCACCTCTCTTTCTGACTTTCTCACAGGAGGCACGGAGGAATGGTGGTGATCTTCGTCGAGCGTGGGAACCTTTTGCGTACTTTGACAGGAAAGCGTGGTGGGAGGTTCGTCCGACCTCTGTCCTGCTGTTTCCTGATATCTTGTTGCTCAACAGTTGGTGGCACTGCCCGAGGACGTCCCTTCAGGTGGTGAGGAGGAGCGGGAATTTTATGAGAACCTCAGGTGCGTGCTTTTGAGATCGACCACTTGCTTGCTTACCCGAGCTGTGCAGGCATCTTGCTGCAGAATCTGTTGGCCGTCTTGTGCGCACGAGACTAGCTGTTCCTGAACTGTCGGATGGTGAGTGTTTCGCCACGCCTTTTCCTTGACGCCATCTCACGAAGGGTTAATGATTGGCTCCACTTTGAACGGGTTGTCTTGTAACCCGATCCACCAGTCCTGAATCTTGATTCGTTTGGGAACCTGATCGGCGTGTTCGAGCTCAACTGCATGCACATCGGTCTCCCGTCTCCGCTAGCACGGTATCAGAGGGCAGTGGCCGCGTTGCCTGCTGACCAGCAGAGCCTAGTTCACGCTGTCCTGGCACCAGTACTGGTGCGTCCAGTCGTTGAGGGTAATGGTTTGGAATGGAGTACTATTCTCTTCAACCTGCGTTTTGCTTCTCTCATCCAATGTTCTCAAACGCATTGCTTTCCCCCAGGAATGCCTGGAGGACATCGACCCGCCGCTGGAAGGCTTGGCTCTGTACGCGTTACAAGGCATCCTCAACCACAGGTCTGTATGTGCGTGGATTCAGTAGCTTGCATCTGTGACAACATTTGCGCTTGAACAATCTCGAGATTTTATGAGGCGTTTTTCTGGGAAACAGCTGATTCAAGTGACTCCGGTGCACAGCTGTGTCCCGAACGTTGCTGTAAGACGGGCAGATCAAGACACGACCAGCAGAGCTGCTTTTGTGGCCACTCGGGCCATATCTGTCGGGGAGGAGCTCTGTGTTTCTTACATTGACGAAACTGAGGTGCGATGGTGGCTCCCTTGTGTGTTTGTTGCCAGAGTAGTTTTTTTGTTTGCTCGAGCAAATTGATTCGAGCAATGATATCTGTTGTTCGCTTCTGCGATTTCCCCCCGGTTTTCCTGACATTCAGCAGTGCACCTCGGAACGGCAACAAAGTTTGCGAGACTACGGGTTTCAGTGCACGTGTGCTCTCTGTACGGCTGGCGCGTAGTGATTCCAAATTGTTTTGGACATGATGCGTAATGTAAAATCGTTGGCGCTCCGCGGACGGTCTCCAAAAAAACAACGAACAAGCCGTTGACATTCGATGCATGGTGTTCGCAGAAGTTTATTTTTTTCGTTGTGACCGCGATCCACATCGCACAAGTTCGTTTGGAATCCTGCACTAGCGCTGACCGGATATGGTGATGAGAGAAAGGGCGACTGCCGACGGCGGAAACGCTGCCCGACATGTCACAGCATGTGCTATCAAGATACACGTGCCCAGAAGAAGCTCAGAAAGCTCAGCAAAAGCAAAGAAGGTAAACCTTGGAGAAAGGGGAGGTGAATCAAATCACTCCATTAGCGCCGGCGAGAATGCTTGCTCCGGGTGTGAACGGCGAGGGCCCTGGGTTCTTGGCTTCACGACGAAAACACTGATTGAAACGCGCTGCTCGATTGTCAACTTCGCCAGCCTCCAGTGCATCGCCCCCATAAATCTCGTTCCAGCAGGTCGTCGACATGCACTGGTAAGTGCATGCGAGCTTCCGCTCTTCTGCGAGATGGGCGCAGTCCTTCTCACAAGAGGAGCGCTTCGTTCGAAGTGCTCGATCTGCTTTGCTGGGAGGGGCGGTGGCAACAACACCAACAAGACACAGAACGAAAACGAAAAAAAGAATTCGCATGGTGGTCCCCCCACACAGCAAGAAGAGCGTCAACGTCAGGACCAGAGGTATGAGCGCCGTTTTTCCATTGGACGCTGTCAACTGAGCGTGAACGATACCGACAGTCTCTTGAACGATTTTTTTTGACATATTTGAAATGACAGTTGATGGGAGTTTACCCACGATTACAGAAACGGACGAATTTTCGCATTGAAAAGGGTTGGGTTCCACACAACGGCAACAGAAACAACCGACAATGGTGCTTTCTCGTCCACTCCTCTCTCTTCTCGTCGTTGTCCTTTGTGTGGGCGGATCAGCTGCCGCTGTGACCAAGTGCATCAAGGGCCTTTCAGCTCTGGCTGTCAGCACACCCTGCCTTTCTGATGCTCTGTCGTGCAGCCGCATCGACACCACCACCACTGTCTTTGGCAATTCCGTCACAGCCAGCGTGTATGCCTGCGTCAACCAGCCTTGCAGCCTCAACCTCTACACTGGTGGAAAGACCGGTTGTGTCCAGCAGACCTCCTCCATTGTTGCCTGTTGCTGCGAGTCCGATGACTGCAACAGCAAATCAGTGTCTCAGCTGCGCGTGAAGAAGTGCGCTGGCTCGTTCGACTGCCTGGCTGCCGGCGCGGACTGCTACGATGATAAGTCCGCATGTGGCCAAGGCCTGTACTGTGACTCTACCGACAAGTGCGCCGCGGTCCCAACCACTTGCAGCTCAAGCAGCGACTGCAAGCGTAGTGGCTCTGAGTGCGTGTCTGGGGCTTGCAAGCTCGTCCAGAGAGTCGGCGGGAACTGCAACGCTGGGGCTGACCGCTGCCCTCCCACGTCCTCTCCGTGGACCACGAACACTGACTGCCCTGCTAGCGGCACCTGCCCTGGCCTTGTCGCCGGAGACACTTGCGCTGGATCTTGCTCTTACGGATTCTATTGCGCTTCTGGCACCTGCGTTGCTGAGACCAAGCCCACCCAAGTTGCTCTGGGTCAGCCATGTACCGAATTTTCTTATTGTGCTGGGGCTGCCTCTTGTCTCTACACCACCAACGTCTGCACCGCCCACGGAACCCAAGCCGATGGCGTGGACATCGGTGTCTCTTCCAAGTATCTGTGCAAGTCGCTTGACAAGTCTGGCTCCAARTGCGTGGCTCTCGACACTACCACCCACTGGAAGACCTGCCCGATCAAGTCCGGGACCACCTCCACCGAAGTGCAGAAGTGCGGATCCAACCAGGATTGCGACTGCGTGACCGCCGGAGCCACCGCGGGCAGATGCGTTCTCGAGCAGGACAGGAACCCCGAGGTCACCGCCTGCGCTTCAGCTATGGAAACCTTCAAGGAGTGCACGATGACTGCTGCTTGCCAGAACTTCCGCGATCCCCATGACGGCACTATGTGCCCTGCGTGCTGCTCCCAGCTGAAGGACTTGTWCGACTGCATGGGATCCAAGAAGATGTGCACTGCGACAACCTGCAGCACCTACGACGCCRTCGGCCTCAGGGACCGATGCAACCTCTCCGGGTGCGACATTGGTGCTGCTTCTTCCCTTTCTGCCTCGGTGGGCCTTGTGCTGTTCTCGGTCGCCGCGGCCGCCATGCTGTTTGCCTAAGCAGTGGCAAGTGTCGTCTCTCTGTGTGTGCTGTATATGGTCAATACAAAAGTGTTTCTGTCACATTCTTCTGAGTTTACCTGATTGCTGGATGGTTGTTTGGGTCTCTCTATCGCTCTCGCTCCGTTTCTCTCTCTCTCTCGCTCCCTCTCTCTCTCATGAGATCACGAATCAGAGACAGCAAGAGAAAGAGATCACGACTCAAACAGCGAAAGAGAGAGAGTCAAGGTGGCAGGGCCCCGGGTTACCCTCCTGGACCGTGCAACCCAGGACCGATCTCTTTCATCTCATTCTAAACTCTAATTTTCCCAGGACCGGATTAGACATTTTATGAGGAATACTGTACATCGAGTTGCACGGCACGTCACAACGCTGGGTCACATCCCCAACCATCACAATGAGTGAATCAGCTCTCTCTGCTGTTGAAGTCTGGGGGAGAGTCAACTCTGCTGTTGACTGTGAGTGGGAGGCACTCCATCAGCTGCCAACGAGATCTTCCGCTGAGCTTACCAAGGGCCCAGTCCCCCGCGGGGGTGACGCCCCCAGTCCTTGCTGAGCTTACCAAGGGCCCAGTCCCCGCGGGGGTGACGCACCCAGTCCTTGCTGAGCTCACCAAGCAGTCCCCGGGGACGTGACTCATCCAGTCCTTGCTCAGGGCCCAGTTCCCGTTGAGGTCACTCACCCAGTACTTACCGAGCTCACCAAGGGCCCAGTCCCCGTGGAGGTCACTCACCCAGTCCTTGCTGAGCTCACCAAGGGCCCAGTCCCTTGAACCAAGGGCAGCGCACGGATTACTCGCTCACACTCCTCCGGTCTCGACGGAACTTGTCAAAGCGTTCGTAATTCGCCAGCCATGCCACACTGGCCCTGAGCGCGCTGACTTGGCGCTGGGTGCCATGGCGGGTCACAGTGAGACTCGCATGCGTGAGCGCAGGGCCCAACGCGAGGCTGGTCACCGCGTCGGCTGTCATTCCTGTGACAGGCGTGCCCCCCACAGCGTCCACGCGGTCGCCTACCTCGAGGCAGCCAGCCTGCGAGGAGGTGACGCACTGGCACAAGGACTCGGTTTGACGCAAGGAATCGAGTCGCAATTACACAAGGAAGCTATGGCACAAGGCACAAAGAGTCTGTGCGCGTGTGTCTGTGCGTGCGTGCGCGTAGCCCTGCCAATAAGGACCGTGCTCACTGTGGTAATTGCTTCCACACTTTGTTCCCTGCTGTCATTGATAGAGAGAGAGAGAGAGAGAGAGAAAGA
>QUTJ01031147.1:0-10054 GCA_003573635.1 Goniomonas avonlea | reverse complement strand
TTGGATCTGTGTGCACACTGTACTGAAACAAGAGTCCGTCGCGACCGAGCACAGAAGAGCTGTGTTGTTGCAGCATTGTCTTTTGTCGTGGGGGCGCCGTCGTCTCCGGTGTTGGTGATACCCTTTCTCGTACTCCAGTGTTGCTGATACACCTGCTGTTTCATACTCCAGTGTTGGTGATGCACCACTCCAGTGTTGATGCTTTTCCGTTTCTCATACTCCAGTTTTTTCGGTGTCCGCACACCTGTTCTATTTCTCATTGGACATATGCGTCCTGCGACATTATCAGCCGCTGCCTATGAGCCTGGGAAGTCACTTGAAACCACAATTGACGAGACAGTTGGACGTGAGCCCCGAGATGACTCAATGGCGTCGGCGCCTTGATCCAGTCACTGAATCCGCTGGTCACTGCTCTAGTCTTAGAGAGAACCAGAAGGGCCCAAGGGGAGTGTGTGAGTGAGAGCGTTTGAGGGAACCAGAAGGGCCCAAGGGGAGTGTGTGTGTGTGAGAGAGAGCCTTTGAGAGAACCAGAAGGGCCCAAGGTCTCGGTGTGTGTGAGAGAGAGCGTTTGAGAGAACCAGAAGGGCCCAAGGGGAGTGTGTGTGTGAGAGAGAGCGTTTGGGAGAACCAGAAGGGCCCAAGGGGAGTGTTCTGTCGCAAATGGCAACTTCTTCTGGCACCCCTGCATCCTTGCATTTCGGAGAGAAGGTGTTGTGAGATCCGCCGAAGGTACTGTACGGGCCTAAATTTAAGAACATGATCGCATGATAAGGTGGCTGAGTCGCCTCCGATCCTGCCTACAAGCCCGAAGGTGTCAAATTCTGGAAATCTGTGGAGTCATTGATACACTTTCTTCATTAACCTGGCGATATATGGCACAGTCCACGGATGTCTCAGCTTGAATCCTCTCGCATTCTCTTTCTCTTTCGCTCGCTCTCGCTCGCTCAGAGGATTGAAGGGTAAGAGAAGTTGGGCGGCGGTGCGGTCGCAGTGACGTCCGTCTGCGGCCAGTGGTTGTAGGGAGACCTCGTGAGAAAGTCCCGACACGGTCGGAGTGGGTTGCGCGGCTCCAAGTACGGCATGCTGACGCAAGATGCACAAGATGCTTTCTGTGTGCCCGTCAGTGAGCGAGACTCAAACGCTCACAAAAATTGTCTAGTCAAGTGACAATACCAAAATACCGATGTCAACAACCGTACTACGCAAAGTAAGCCAATTTTGGCCCTCTGGTATCCGTGTGACATTCCAGATGCCGATGGGCACATTGGCAACCGAGATGACCAAGACAAGGCTCTGCAACTAAAGACCAAGTAAATCCAAGGAGGTGACTAGTTCATCACGAGGAGTCTATACCAATGGTCCACGCTGGAAGATACGGTCTACCAAAGCTCCAAACCAACACTATTCTTGGGTACCCTCAGGGGAAAAAAAACACCCTGTGTGAAAACTATAAGTACTCACAGTCTGAGGCAACGTTGCGTTGGGACTTGTGGCGTTATAGGTTTTGTTTCCGTGCATGTCCATTCCCGTGCAACCGTAGTTGTTCTCTCGCTGATCCACCGCTGCGGGGGTTGAGCACAAATTGCTGCGGATGGAAGCAGCATGAACCAACCTGTCATCCAATCACACAATAACCTTCGAGTTTGATCGTTTGAGTTGAGCGACTGTGCAAGGTCCGCAGGAGTCTTGCCGTCCTGAAAACCCCATGAGTCCAAACCAACAATCCGCGAGAACTACTTGCCACAGTAAGAGCTTTGGTATCAGCACGCTTTCTTAGGAGACTTCGAACTGCCTCCGTGTTGCCTCGGAAAGCTGCCCAGTGGAGGGCCGTCCAGCCGTCCTACATTCGGGTCACGCAAGGTCACGCAAGCGTGATGCAATCCAGCCGTACCTTGTCACGGCCAATCTCAGGATCCCCATGCCAGTCCACCAAAGTCTGAAGAGTTTGTTCGTGTCCATGGCGTGCCGCAAGGTAGAGCGGGGTTAAACCCGCCTGGACGACATTAGAGCGGTGCTTCGCGCGTGGACCGCACACCTTGTTCTGCGTGTTGACTTGGGCCCCACGTTGCAACAATTGCGCACAAATAGCGGTGTGGCCCTTAATTGCAGCACGATGCATGGAGGTGTCACCGGAAGGCTGCCCAAAGTTAGAGCGAATATCGTTGTCAGTCACCTACCAATTCCACTGTGTCTGCATCAATTCCTTTGTTCAAAAAGAACAAAAGGGCAGTCATGTCACCGCGCCCAGCGGCTGCTGCTAAATCACATGTTTTGTAATGAGCCTGCCGATTTGTCAGCTTCGCATAACCCATGGCAGACTCGAACCATGTCCTGAGATTCGTTGGCGTGCCCAGACCACCGTTGGGTCGGCGTTGGCGTTGGTTGCTGTGGTACTGGACCTGGCAAACCCTAACTTCCACGATACAGTACAAGCGTCGTTACACGTATGTATTTTCCCGAACTTTCCAAAGGTCATATGTCAACGGCGCCAATAGGCGAAGATCGTGGACGAGGACTCGCGCTCCGAGTTTGGCGTCCTCCTCTTCAACCTCTGCGATCGCGACTTTCCATCAAGGAGGGAGATTGCATCGCCCAGATCATTCAGAGAGAGAGAGAGAGAGAGAGAGAGTATTCAGGCACATTCAAGTTTTCGAGAAGATCCACTCCTGTGATCACTGTCGTGGATGAGCTGGACAAGACTGAGCGCGGAGAGAACGGCTTTGGCCACGTGCAGCGGCGTATCGGGACCGCCGAACCCACAGCAGCAGCGCTCTGGACTGTCCATTCTAGTATCCATTGGCAACCTGATAGACCCACTGCCCCTCTAAGGGCCCTCTTAGGTCTTGCGTTCCATTGTGCGAATTCTAATCCATTCATTGGAGGCTGTTTTGATCTTGATGTCCCATTCGAGATTGTTGTTGGGCAGAGTCAATTTGACCATATCCTTGCTCAGCTGCTGTTATCATATCTGTTCCATCCTCGTCGCCAGCCCTGCATCTCGTTGGCCGAAAAGTAGGTGAGAGTGATCAGCATTATCCCAGCGTCAGGTGCTCCTCCATGATGGGGGTGGACATTCGACCTCCCATCTTCGTTTGCTTGCTTACGTGTTGAACTTTGGGTTTGATGGGCGGCCGCGAGAGGGCCGTGATCATGCACACCATCAAACAAGGAGGAGTTTGGGGGTTGAATTCGGGGTTTAAAAGTGCAATATCCAAAATTACGATTGTATATGCGATTGTTTGTAATCCATTGCTTTCCCTATAACACTTGCATTTTGTGGCTAGCCATGAACCCCTCCCAAAATGAGTCCCAATCGCAGATCACACAACTCTCCTTGTTACCCATGCCCCAGGGCCTCGCAATTGACGACCGCGTGGACGTCCACGCGCCGGAAAGTACTGCGACCAGAAAGTACTGCGACCAGAAAGTACTGCCTCGACGACAGGTCGGACGTCCGTTGCACACCATATTCGACAGACCACTGGCAGCGTTCGAGTTGTGGACAATGCCACCTCTGCTGCTCCGCCCTCGAGGGCTGAGATGGCCGCTGTCGCCGCAATCCTCGCCGCAGCCGAAATGTCAGAGGAGGAGGAGGAGGAAGAGGTGGAAGAGGTGGAGGAGGAGGAGGAGGAGGAGGGCAGTACATGATGAGTCACTGATGAGTCAGTGATGACGGCGACGACGTAGTCGCAGTACAGCGGCTACGTAACTTGACTACCATTACCACCCAGAGGGGGGTGTTGTTGGCCGCTCAGCGGTTTCCAGGATGTTTGAATAAACTCTCTCTCTCTCTCTCACCCTGCTGGCAAGGTCGCCTCGGTTGCCACCATCTTGGCCGCCGGCGACGCCTGCATGGTGGGCGCCGCCCTTGCCGTCACGGTCCATGGCCCTCTTGGCCCCTCCATGCCATCGGCGTCAAGGTAGGTTGCTTGTAGAGGTGGGGGAGTGGAAAAGCAGGTGAGTAGTGTAGTAGCTCTATAGCCTCTATGTGCCGGTTGGCGTCAGCCGGTGTCGAGACCACCCCAAGGCTTTCAGTGCAAGGGCATTCTGTACCGGATGCTCCACCTGGAGTCCACCAGGCCTAGACCCAGAACCCTCAGGTGCGCGGTGGCGTCCTCGCTGACAATATCATCGATATGGGCCTGGGGAAAACCTTCTAGATGCTGTGTGTGAATCAGTGTGATCGCCCTCCAGCGTCCCAACAAGGCAGAGGCGGGACCCACGCTTGTCGTTTGCCCCAAGTCCGTCTTCTCCTTGAAGCACTTGGGCTGCACCCACACCATCTCCGTCTACAAGCACCACGGCCCAGGCCGCGTCAAGTCCCTCGCTGTCCTGATGGCCCAGACCGGCACCTGACAAACTACGAGACCACATGCACGGCGACATCAATGCCCTGGCCCAGGTGCTGTGGGCCCGCAGGCCATCAAGAACATGCATGATTGTCGGTAGCGCGGGCGTCGGGCCACCGCTCCGTCGGGCCACCGCTCCGTTGGGCCAATCGCGGGTTCGCCTGCCCGACAAGTTCGAAACCACCGTGGAGCTCCGCCTCGAGGATGACGATGAGGCGTCCGCCGACATCCACGAGCGCGCCCTCAACAACGAGCTGGCGCCCCTGGGCGTCCCGTGCACCCACTTTTTCACCACGGTCCTCCGGAGCGTGCAGGTGGCCGAATAATCTCCTCTCTCTCTCTCTCTCTCTCTCTCTCTCTCTCTCTCTCTCTCTAGATCTCTGGCCAACGACACCCAGACCCTGGGCGTTCACGGCACGGCCTCCCGTCGGACAGCGATTCGTGCACGGGTCACAAGCTGGGCCAGAAGCTGGCCGGCGTCTTCCGCATCCTCGAGGACGTCCTCAGAACTTAATTACCAAAAACCAGCAGCGGCGCGACGAGCCGGGCAAGCGGGAGTGCCGTGAGCACCCCGGCGTCCACGTCAACAGCCGCACCGTGACGCCCCCAAGGTGGTCTTCTTCAGCCGCTGTTTGGACATGCTCCAGATCGCCAAGCTGTGGCTGGACGGGGCGTGGGCTACGCCATGCTAACGGGCGGTGTCTCGGAAATCTCCGGAGCTCTACCTGTCACGCTAGTCCGAAAGTTGTCCTCGCCTTACGCAGCCGTGCCGCAGTAGCGAATTTTCGCGTCCAATCCCGCATCAGTGACTGCTCTCCCAGCGTTACTGACAATTTGACAAATAGTTTGTGCGCGCTCTCGCTGGGAGATTGCAAGCCTTGCGCGAAACGTTTCCTATCCGCGCACGAGCCTCTTGAACAAGAGCTGCTACAAGAAACCCTTCTTAGACTGAAACAGGGGCTCGTGAACTGATCTGATCATTTGCAATGGCAGGAGCGATGCTGAGTGCAGAACAGTCTGCTGCCGTGTGGAAGGATGATGACGACGAGAGCGACGCTGAGTCGAACGATAGTTCTTCCAGCAGCTCGTCAAGCAATGGCTCGGAGTACTCTGGAGAAGGTGATATCAAGGCCAGCTCTCCTTGTGAGGGTTCAGAAGGGAAGGGCGGTGGAACCGGGAAATCGGGGCCAGCTGTGGGTGCAAGAGATCGCGAGACCTCCCACGATGGCATTGACGCGTCTTCTGATGCCGAAGGGGCGAAGTCTGACGATGGCTGGCGCGCTGAGCCTCCCCGAAAATGTCCTTTTGACCTCAGTCCGACTCTGACCATTCTTTGCATGGGTCGTGTGGACCCTGACCGGCCTGGCTACCACACCGCGTCATATATTTATCCTATTGGGTTCAAGTCGCAACGCGTTTTCAAGTCTCCTCTGGACGGTGTCTCGCGCGTTGACTATACCTCTGAGATTGTGGATGGTGGGGACACACCAGACTTTGTGGTCACTGCTTTGCTTGACCCGCCCATCTCATACGTCGGCAAATCACCATCACAACCTTGGCTACAGGCCATGACGGCCGTTAACAACAAGGCAAAAACTCGCAGTGGTAATGTGACTGTCTCGGGACCGAATCAGTACGCACTGTCTCACCCCCTGGTCGTAAATGAGATTAGCAAGTTACCGGGCGCTTCTCGGTGTCATCTGTACATTGGACCCAAGACCAAAACCAAGTTCCTGGACGGACCGGTGAGTTTGGTTCTTCCACCTGTGTCTCGCAGCACCACACCCTGAACTGCCACGTTCCCCCAGGTTGATACCGATGCCCCAAGGCCAAAGCGAAAGGCTGCTGCTGCGGCGCAGCAGGCGATAGTTGCCAGCTTGTCACCAGAGAAAGAGACCGCTGACGAGGTCCAGGAGAACCTTACTGAAGATGTGAGTCGCTTGTCGACTGGCCAGTCAGGTGACCTCTCTTCAGGTTCTCCTCTGGAGAAAGTACTTGGAACAGCACGATGGTGATGAAGTTGGCGCCATGGCTGAGTTCATGATCGAACGCAGCGAAGAGGCCTTTTCTGTCGTCGCGGTGCGTCCGTTTCTATTTTTTCCCGGAGTAACGAACCTTGGCAGGAAATCGAGGAGCAGAACAAAGCTATTAAGCGGTGAGTCGCCTTGTGATTTTCAACCTGTTTGGTCTTCTCGAGATCACTGCGACCCTATGAGTTAACTATCGACAGTGGTAGATCGTGAAACTCAGTAACCTGCGGCGAGGTTGGCTACAGGCAGAGCGTTGCCAGGGTGACGGGTACATCCCCAGCAAAAGCAGTCCAATGCAGACCAAGTCGAGGAAACGGCGAACACAAATGCCCAATTCCCTGTGGAAATGCAAACATGAACTTTGAAGACGATCCAGGTCCTCAAAAGTCATCGTGCACACCACAGTCAGGATTGCACTCCTGTTGCAAGTCTAGAGTGTGTGAGAGCGATCACCCGTCGGAACTCGACAGAAAGTGTGAGAGACACCCCGAGACAGGGAGCGGAGACTAATTCGAGCAACTTGAACTTTTTATCTCACACTGTTTATTTTAGGGAGAGGGACGAAAAGATTGCAGCGGCCAAGGCAGCCAGAGAAGCTGAGGTGAGAAGCGGTTGTTGCTGTCGTCATAGACGCCGACGCCAGGGCCAAACGCCCCACTGATTTGCCAATTTTCCATCTTTTGAGTGAAAATACCGAATCGGCATACCCCAGTCATACTGCACCGAGCTTTATAGGTGATGAGTGAGTTGCCTGAGTGAGTGGCCCCCATTGCCGTTGCCTGTGCTCACGCACTCTTTGGCGCATATGACATCGACGCGTATGCTGAACCACTCGTATGCTGAATCACTCACCGACGCATATGCTGACTCCCTCACTCTGACTGCCTCACTGACCCGTATGCTCTAACGCACCGACGCATATGCTGACTCACTCGCCGACGCCTATGCTGACTCCCTCACTCTGACTGCCTCACTGACCCGTACGCTCTAACGCACCGCATTTGCCGACCAACTCACCGCCAACTTACTTTGGCATCCCCTCTCACTAGCTTTGGCATCCCCTCTCACTCACTTTGGCATCCACAAGGAGTCGGTATGCGATGCTTTTCTTTGCCGCAGAATCACACATCGCTCTCGGGAACGTCGCTCGGCACCAATGGCATAGCACACCGTCGCTACTTCGCTGTTGCAAATGTCGTCTACGACATCACACTTTGACACCGAGTTATCATTGATGACAGTGCCGCACAGGAACGAAAGAATGCCCGGCGCGACGAGAACAGGAGGCACCCGATGGTACTTTGCCTTAGATTTTTCCTTTGTTGCGAGTTTTGCCAATGATTTTTTGTTGGCTGCTCACGACCCCCCCCCCCCCCCACCACAGCGCCAAAGCAAAGCCAGTCGTTTAGCAGAGGAACGATTTGCTGCCAGGAAGGCCAAGGTACGTTTTAGTGATGGTCAAGGTGTCTGTGAGAGAACAACGAGTGGAGAAACTGATTGCGGAAGTTCATGCCCACTCGTCCCGTCGCATTCCATACTCACGCAGGCCATATTCACTCATCCGATACCAAAATCCACCCATGCCGTGTTCACTCATCCCAGATTCACTCATCCAATATCCTGCAGGAAGAGGCAAAGGAGCAGAGGCGTCTGGAGCGGGAGCGCAAGAAGGCCAAACGTGACGAAATGCTCAAGGTTGTATGAGATTCAGAGGTTGCGATTGCAATTCAGAGATCGAGTGACTGGGTGATTGGGATTCAGTGACTCACATGTCTCTCGCCCCTGTGTCAGTCCCAGCACGCCTTGACCTCCCGCTGCAACACTGGTTCCCTGTTGACCCCTGGGCATCCAAACTCTTGACGTCAAGTCACCGTTCCACCTAACTCGGCATCTCACAGAAACGCGAGGAAGACAGAGAGCATGAGCGCAAACGACGCGAAGACATCAGACGGGAGTCGCAGTTCAAGGTGTGTGGCGCGAATTACTAGTATGGAGTTGTCCTCTACTGGGCGAGTGCTGGTGCACACCTGCCACACTTGCACCTGACCCATGTCACGCCTGTCAACAGCCTCCTTGACGCCGACACGTTTGCCTTGTATTGCTCTGCACAACCTCTGTCACACCCGACCCTTGTCACACCTGTCAACAGCCACCGACGGAGCTCATCGACGACAACTACATTCTGTCCTTGTGCGCGTCTGCGATTGTCCCAACCGCCGGCGAGGAAGAACGTCCCCGGGTTGTCATGCGCGAAGGCGTAGTCTTGCTGTCGAGCGTACTGGACCAGGTTGCTGCTGCTCCACGGTGAGGTTGCTCTCCTTCCGGTTCCCTCTCCCCCTGATCAGCACCCCAAGCTGGTGTGCAAAGCTAGAGTGCGAATACTCAAAAATACCCAACAGTTGCTCTTGGCATCTCAAAACACGGACCGTATGATCGTGGCCGTGACAGTTCCGCAAAACAAAAAGTGTGAGATCCTTTTTGACCCTGACCTTGAAGGAACAGAGGGACCCTTTTTTTTCAGAGAACCAGGTCGAACCAGATGAGTACCATCTTCTCGCGGTGTCAGCGTGACGTTGACAATGACTGTTTTTGGTACATGTTCACATTAGACTGCTTACCAACGTTGTTCCTGCCCGGGGTAACGACTGTTGACATTTTCATGCTGTTGACTTGGTTTCCATGGTGTTGACAAAGGCTGCAGTGAACCGCCGCAGCTGTCAGACATCACCGAAGTGGAGCCTGCTGCGCTCCCCTGTCTGCTCGAAGCGTGGGCTCTCATGCGCGCCATCGCACCAATTCTACGACGTGAGTCCATTGGACTAAACCTCACCACTAACCGACACTGCCCACCACGAACCTAGCCCGCCCCACACACACTCGCCCTCCTGATTGAACGCTCACAACCCTCAGCTTCGATCGTACTCGACGGGTAGTGATGGTCCTCTGACAACCGTTGTCAATGCAGTGCCAGAGGGCGAAGTGAGCTGGGAAAACGTTGCGTTCTCCTTGGTCAATCCGCGCTCTCGGCGGGTCCGAGTTGGAGATTTCCTTGGCGCGATGTACGGCCTCGACAATGAGAGACCCTCCACCGGCTGCGACATCCAAGGGGTGGAGCTCGATCTCAACTCGCTGTTTGTTGCCGGGGTACGGCTTTTGTATTCCGAACTGCCCGGGGCCGCGGAGGAGGTGAACGCACTCAATGTTCTCTCGTGGCCAGAGCTCTTTCGTCAGGTATGGCATTTGAGAGTGTGGCGCGCCTTTTCTCTCTTGTCTTCCCCCCGTTCTCTCGTGGCCAGAGCCCTTTCGTCAAGCATGGCATTGGTTGGTTGGCTTAAAAGGGCGGTGTGCAGTGTGGTGCGCTGTCGTTCTCTCTTGCCGCTTTCCCCATTATTGCCTGGCTTATTTCGGGCTCACCATCGCCTCAGTACCTTCGCGTTGTCGCGGCGGAGCATTCCTACGCCGACATTGCCGAAGGCGCGAGAGAGTGGGCCCAGTCGAATGTCATCCCGCTCATCGAGGCCTTGACCGAGAGCGAGTATTGGGAGCTCTCCAACCTGCAACGCGCCAAGCTCGCCCGGCTCATTGCGCAGCTGTTACTGGAGACCCGTACTGTGAGGTGAGCCCCGCTCAGGTCGGGAGAAACCTTTGTGGCGCGTGTGTGAGAATCACTGTGGC
>QUTJ01031146.1:0-10053 GCA_003573635.1 Goniomonas avonlea | reverse complement strand
AGAGAGGACGAGATCGGAGGGCAAGAGAACGAGAGGAGAAAGTCCTCCTCCTCCTCACGGGATGGAGACAGGGGGGGGAAGAGAACGAGCCAAAGGAGAAAAGTCCGCCTCCTCACGGGAGGGATACAGGGGGGGGGGCAAAGGAATAAGTCAGAGGAGGAATTCGGGGAGAGGGGGGGGGCAAGAGGATCTCGAGATCAGAGGAGGAGAGTCCTCCTCCTCCTCACGGGAGGGAGGCGGCAAGAGAACGAGATCAGAGGAGAAAAGTCCCTCCCCACGGGTTGGAGACAGAGAGGGGGCAAAGCGAGAGCCAGAGGAGGAATCGGGAGAGGGGGGCGGCAAGAGAACGAGATCAGAGGAGAAAAAAGTCCTCCTCACGGGATGGAGGCAGGGGGGGGCAAGAGAACGTGGCAGAGGAGGAATCTGGGGAGAGGGGGGGAGGGGGGGGGACTCAGCCCAGAGGAAAGAGGGGTGTCAGAGGGATCTGTATCTCTCTCTATATGGATATCGAGAGACAGATAGATAAATAGCTCGATCGGGCTGTCTCACACACTTAGTCCGAAGGGATACACGTGTCGTGTGCCTAAGACCATTCTTGGCGAAACAGCTCAGGTGGCCACGCGCTCGCCACGTCATTCCACGTGACGTCTCACGTCATTCCAGTAACAAACAGCACCTGTGTTCTTACACCGACACACAGCCGCCTGCACCAGCACCTGCACCAACGCCAAAACCAATGCCCACGCCAACACCAACGCCAACTCGAACACCAACACCAACACGAACGCGAACGCGAACACCAACACGAACACAACACGCACCCATCTGTCCCCATAATGATTGCGCAGCTGTGCAGATTACAGTCGGAGTCCCAGGTAAAGCCCTGTTCTGGTATTCAGTACAACCGTCAGTTTACCCTGTGATGCCATTCAAGTTTTTCACATTTGTGGTGATGCTGTCACAGAGTGGGGACGGAGGCCTCGCCCATAACGTGGTGCCGAAAGCTAATAGCCTTCAAAGGTGTATGTCGGAGCTCTGGCTTGCACCTGAACCGACCTGAGGGGTGCATTTTGGATGGTTGAATCACAAACATCGTATCCGCACAAAATCCGACAATCACTGGGCCCGAAGCTTCGGTACGTGCAATAGGTGCATTCACAAAGCTCACTGGCGCGTGAACATTGCATCCTTGACTTACAAGCTCAAACCGCGCGGTCGTGGGCGGAAGCACGTAGTATTGACCCTGTGTGATAGTCACATGCCGAATACACACTAAGAGCGGCGCTGCACCTGCCCGAGGAGTTCTTTGTGTGAGACGTCGCGGACCCCAGTGCCGAGAATAACTTCTTCCATGGTAATCCTGTAGGTGCAGCTTGAGCAACAGGGGGGGGGATTGGGATGGTTCGGACCTGAGGTGCATCTCAATCAACTCCATCGAATCTCTCAGCGAGCGGCTCAGTCCCACGTCCCCAATCGTGGTGCACATCCATGTGTCGTTTTCCCTAAATATAGATCCCAGCACTGGTCCATAAGGTGTCACTTCAGCATGGCCAGTCAAAGGTCACTGTTTCGTACAGCAGGAAGTGAAGGCTCCTTCGCAGCGATCAACAGGAAGAAAAGCGAAGGTGGCACCGGTCTGCTTATTTATAAGACGCACTTCCAGCGACTCCAGTTTTCGGAATTTCCTACGAAATGCCCAGGTCATGTTGAAGGTAGCCCCGTGTGAGACGCACCCGCTACGACAGTAGATGAGGAAGAACCCACCAAGAACGCTGCGCAACACATGGTGGGCTCTCAGGGTGAAAGTCGCATTTCCGTCCTTGATATCCACCACAGGCTGACTTGTTACAGTGAAGTTCCCTGAATCATACGTAGCAGAAGCCAGAGAAAGCACCTTCACGGCGGTCCCGTACACATCAAAAATCACCATGCACGGTATCAGCTCGAATCGCCTTGGCTTCTTTTTGGTGCGCCATTTGATTTCAATATTCACAGTGTGTGCATTCAACTTGAGTTTGTCTCTTTGTGCTCCGGGCTCGCTTTGGGAATCATCGGCGTCGATGGACCAATCGTCCGAGTCGTGTCCGGCCGCAGCCATTGCTGGCCGTTATCTCACTGATATCAACGCTGATATTATTAATGAGTGAGGAAATATCCTTTGTGCGGAGTAACGTCGGAGTTTCAATGCCATATGAGGCCGGTCAGGTTGACACGGCACGAGAAAACCTTTTCGATGTCTCAGCGACGACCTGGAGACTGGTACGTCTGTGGCCCTCACTCCAGGTTCTTCTCACATTTCTGTTCACAGGACCTGTCCTGGCTGCAACGGTGTGCCAGTTTTTTCCTGTCCTGTTGGTTTTTCGGTGCGCGAGGCTAACGTGCGGTCGCGTAGATCTGCAGTTCGCCCGCAACCAGAACTGCCGCCGATGCGGTTGCCCCCGACCCACGGGCGAGGCCTCTGGTGGGCGACCGGGTGACTGGACATGCGCGGGTACTGTATCATGCAGGCGGTTTCCCGACTCACGAGCCAACCGCAGGTTGCGGCGATTTCCAGTTTTCTCGCAACGAGAACTGCCGTCGGTGAGTCGAGAAATCCGGGTCGGCGTGGTCTCATATTGTCTTCAGTTGTGGGTCTCACCGCCCCCCACCCGGGCAGCACATCGAGCCTCCTCCTCCCACAGGTTTTGGCCCCGCGGCTCGTGCCGGCGACTGGACGTGCCCTGGTCTGTCCTCGATTTTTGGACAGGGCTCTTGCTTACTCCTTTGAATAGGATGCTCCGATTTCCAGTTTGCTCGGAACGATAACTGCCGTCGGTGCGGTTGCCCGCGCCCGCCGCCTGGAACTCCAAACCAGACTCCCATCGCGCATCCCAGCGGGATGGGTCTGGGCGGCATGGGAGGGATGGGGATGGGAGGGCTTGGAGGGATGGGAGGGATGGGAGGGATGGGAGGGATGGGCGCGAACGGCGGCGATTGGACCTGCCCTAATTGTTCGTGCTCCATTTGTGATGTACCAATGATGGCCCCTTGACTTCCTCTTTTCATTTGCGCGTTTTTGTGTGTTTCCCACCCATTCACCCTCGTCCTCCAGGCTCGGACTACCAGTTTGCTCGCAACGATGTGTGCCGCCAGTGCTCTCATCCGCGCCCAGTTTCTGGGGCACCCTTTATGGGTGTCCAGGGACCCAGGCCCGGCATGCCAGGCATAATGCCTGGCAACCCCGGGGACTGGCATTGCCCCGCGTGTAATGATTACCAGTTTGCGCGAAACGAGGTCTGCCGCCGTTGTGCATGCCCTCGACCCGGGCCGCAGGGGCACGGTGGTCCTGAAAAGAATGTGGGCCAGCTCGTGCGTCTCTTTGGCGTCCCTCCGGAGCGCGCCCAGCAGGTTTGTGATCGTACATAGACAGAGAACATGCCTTTGTTGCTCAGTCGCAGAGTGTGCAGTCTCGTGTGCACTAGCATTGGTTCGGTGCAGTTCCTTGAGGCTCAGGTGACCGCACTGCGCATTGCCTCTAAGTGTTGTGTGCAGTCTCGTTGTGTATTCTTTGAGCCTCGATCCCCATCGTTATGTGCGTAGAGTCTCTTCATTGGCAGTGATGGCCTGAGGCCGTGGTTCTGTTTGTTTCTTCGTGATGCTCGCGGCTCTGTTGACCGTGCTGCGGCGTTCCTCCCTCCTAGGCCGCACGGCAGTCTCATGTGCTCCCTCGCCCGTCTTGTGCCTTGCACTTCCGGTTGCCGTCTGATGGTCTGCGCAGGTCCTGGAGGCCTACGGGTCTGTCGACCGTGCTGCGGAGTTCCTCTCCTCGGAGCTGCAAGGCCTCCCGCGCTAAGGCGACATCTTGTCCCCGTCCACCGCGATGCCGCAGCAGCGTATTTCTGACACCCACGGGTATGTGCGAGGTGGCCAAGCAGTACCCTGCGCCCGTCCTGCGCTGCTGACACTGCGAGCGCTCGTGCCGGCATCGAGGTGGTGGTGGGAGGGGGTGCGGCAGTGTGCTGGAGACGTTTGCCGCACCACGCGGCGGACTTTGCGCACCCACGCGGCTCCCAAGGCGTCCCAGACGCCAGCCTGTAGTTAGGTCGGCCTTGCGCTCGTCTGGTGTGAGAGATGTTCCCTTGCTGATTGTGTAGTGGTAGCGTTCCTGATAGTCGTTGTCGTGTTGTCGAAAGCTATTTGGTTGGTATGAGCAGCGGGTATGTGCAGCGGTATGACTCGCCTGTCTCGGGATAACGCTTTCCGAAGTCTATCTACGAACTCGCTCATACCGAGATAAGATATGGGTGAGACTGTCGCTGTGTGGCTGACTGTGCGCTAGTCTAGCGCCTTGCTGGCGAACCGGCGGCGGTTGATTACAAATATCCACCAAGCAAGTGTGCCGTAGTCGTTTGATTACGGCAGGTCCCGTTTGGTCACAACTGGTTCCGTTAATTACGGCTGGTTCAGAGTGGAAACCCACCTCGTCACGAGGCGCGTTCCGCCGCGACTCTCGCGAATTCCGCTGAATTTAAGAGATTTCAGCCGAATTCCGGTGAGTTCCGAATGTGATTCTCGCGAATTCGGGCGATTTCTGGAGAACTCTGGACTTTTCTGGCGAATTCCGGTTGTGATTTATCCGCCTGGAGTCAGTCGTCGATGTGTTGGCCCTGCATAGCGCAGTTCGATCCGGCTACGCTATGTTTCAATTTTGCCCTGTCATAAGCGTCAAGGTTAAGTAAATTCCATACGACAATGGTGTTTTCTGAAGCAGCTCCTGCCCGTCACATCGCGTCACCAAGTGTGATTCTGGTGGATTTTGGAGCTTTAGGAGCTGTTGGCTGCTTTTTCTGGCTGGAATTTGGGGAGTCTTTGAGGAATCCTGGCATGATTTTAAGGCAACATGAATTCTGACTGATCCTAAGGCAGCTTTGCGACGTTTACTGTCGCGGCATGCACCAGCGGCCACTCTCTGCAGTCGGACGATGTGAACGCCCAAACACCCCGACCTCACCCTACCCCCCACCCACGCGCCGGCAAACACCAGGAAGTCAGTCCGCACTCGCACTGCCCACTCCTTGGCCAGGACACCCTAAAGCAACCCCTCATTGGGCCTCGCATCCCCCCACCTCCTATTCGTGGGCCTAATTCGCCCAGAGCGGCCCCGGCGCTGAATGGGGGGGGGCGCTCGTGCTGTCTTTATATTCCCTCGCGAGTTGGGAATTGGGGTCGATGCGAAATCGAAAACGCAGGTACAGCCACCTTGCCATGGATCACGTATCCCGCTCATCGTGCAGCCTTGACGAGAAAGTCTTCCTGTTTAGGGTGTTCCTGAATGTCCGGCGGACTGCTCTTTATTCTCCGGGCTCGCGAGAGGCGCATCTTCATAGATATCCAGTAAGCCAGGCGGGCGCTGCGTCAGCAAGGGTAAATTCAGTTAATTCTTGTGGGTGAAGGGGTGATGGAAAAACAAAATTTCAATTTGGGACGTACAATTCAAACGCGGTCGCAGACATAGCGACTCCGTGGCTGAAGCTGCATGACCCAAAAATAATGCAGAGATTCTGGTGACAAGGGTTGGATGGGACAGGACAACACGGCGTCACGCGGACCTGGACAATCATTACTCCCGAGGAACATAGGACCACCCACAGAGTGATCCCACGAATCCACGGAATCCTGGCGAAGTTGGCGAAATACCTGGGCCGAATCACTTCCGAGAAGAAAAAAAGGTGGGTGGCCTCACGAGACCATATCCGCGGCACACCGGACAGTGATAACAAACCAAACATCTCCATCGTAACCGGATGTGGCATATTGCCAGCCTGACATGCAGCATCAGCAATTCTGGCCGAGAAGCCGGTCGACTTACAGACATACAGGCTGAAGACTCTGAGGCAAGAAACTGACGGTTTTCCGCCAAAAAGAAAAAGTGCACCAAATATTGACACAATACGAACACACATCCAGGCCCACACAAGCCATGCCTGCGGGGCACTGTTATCCAGAAGTCGTGGGGCAACAAAAATTTGTGCCACGCACCAACATCAAGTTCTTGTCGCCAAACTCATTGCAAACAGGCGCGAATCTGCACGATAATCACATACTTAGACTCGACGATACGCTTACCCGTGCTCAACCGCTTGGTTGACAACACCATAGAGGAGGCAGGCGTCCGCACAGAACAGCGTCCCGTGATACATGGTAGAGTGCAACGGCCGCATCTTGGCATGGCGATTGTTCGAAAACACCGGTAAAAGAAGGGCTGTGATAACATATGCTCCAACAACGGTCATGAAATGGCCGAAGCTCATCAATGGAAGGTGTGCGGTCGCCGCTGACACCATTGGGGCCTGATCTATCATGGCCAGCAGACTCTATCAAGACTGATTTTCCGATGGCTGGCATGCCGCGGCGTTATGAGAACTTGCACCCAGCTCCGGAACAGAATCGCATCGTTTTTTTTGGAGACTCTGACATCGAGGTGGGTATGGAGCGTGTTCGTTCAAATCTGATTAACCCGCAGTACTGGGATCTCAAGAGGGACTTTCCTGCAATGGGTGCCTTGAACTGCGGCGTCGGGGGTGCAAAGCTCTCACACGCGGCGGCATTTGCCCCTCGTCTTGTCGAAAAGTATGCCCCTAGGGCGGTAGTATTAGTCGCAGGTGAAAATGATATTGCTGAAGGCTCGAGCCCCGAGGCTGTGACCCGAGACTTCGAGACTGTAATTCGGCTGCTTTCTGGAATCCCGCTGGTGTACTTGTCCACAAAGCCGGAACCCGTTACATCTTCTAAAGCAATGCAGAAACAGTATGTTATGGTAAACGACCTTCTTCGCCAAGCGTCAGCTGGAAGCAATGTCAGATTTGTTGACGCCTATCGCATTTTTTTGAACTCGAAGGGGAAGCCCGATGCGAAACTCTTCCAAGCAGACGGTCTACATTTAAGCGAGCTTGGTTACGCGCAATGGGTGCCACTGGTGCTTACTGCGCTTCGGGAACTTGGTGTGGATCTGTCTTGAGCAGCTGTGTCTTCGGCGGTTCTAGCGTTCAATTTTTACCGGACGTGACGAGTTTGAAGCAAACCCCAAGCCCACTGCGCATCAATAAGGCCTTGAGCCATTATACACAGTGTGTATATAAAAACACGCAAAAAGGTGATCTTGCCAAAATATTCTTCCTAGATCGAGGACTTCCCTTCAGTGCTGGTTAGCAAGAAAGCGTCCTGGAGAAAATTGGTGTGCTTTTCCTATGGTGTCTTGTCGCCTGCCTCGTGTTCGTTGAGGGAGGAGGTGGAGCCTTGTGCATCAGGGTCGAGTGGGGGACTAAGGCGCCTGAACCACGGTTGCAGCTGGCTTTCAACTGCAACATCCACGAAACACCAACAAGAACGATGGGGCTGGTGCAGACCGCACCAAAGGCGACGTACAATCACAGGTGACTCGCAAACTACAGTGGAGTGCGCTGACTTCCGAAAAAATCTCACTGCGTTGCGAGTCAGAATCAGGGAACCTATCAAAAATGGGCTTAGTTTGGCTCAAAGGTGTTCTCTCCACTTCCCACAAGACAAAAACACTGTCCCAGACTCTTTATGACTGCGTCGAGCACCGTCGAAGTCGACAATGCATTCACTAGGTCTCGGGTTGACACCTCTGGCACGTTCGAGTCCGTCGCACGATCACGCAGGGCCAAGTTCAGGAGCTGCATGTTTTGCTCATGAGGGAGGTTATCCTCGGTGGGGTTTAGCCATTCATCAGTGTCAGACGTCCCGGAATCGGCGCTCAGCAACGAACATGCCAGAACACGCACCAATGCTTCTCTGACACGCTCCTCGGAATCGGTCGGCAGGTCAACCCAAATATTGACACTGATTGCTGGCTCGAGCGTCTCCACAAAATGCCACCAATGCCTTGGCACACATAGCACGTCACCAGGTCTGAGTTCAATGACAGTGGGCACTGCATCGCGAAACAGCGGATGTTTGTCATAGTCTGGGTCACGGATATTCACAGAACTGTATACGCTGGACTCCTCGTAGGGAATCCTTGTTGGGTACAGACACGGTGTCGCCGATGGCGGAAACAACGTCCAACGCTTGCGGCCGCTCAGCTGGGCTACCAGGTTGAAGCCGTACGTGTCATAATGACAAGGGGTGTATGCCCCGGCACTGCCGAACCAAAATGTAGACGTCATTGTGTCTTGGTCAACTCCAAAAACGGTCCAGTCCAGCGAGTTGGCTGCCAATTCTGGAGAGTCAGCGAAAACCTCTGGGAAATACTTGTAGTCGATATAGCCCCAAAACTCGTCAGTTCGGAGCTGTGCAAGTGCTGGAGGTATATTGTCCTGACTTTCTGACACCCAGTGGCAGAATTCCGCGAGGGAAAGTTCTTGATACAAACAATCGGACTCAAAAGCGATTTTGCTCCCTTCACCATCATCACGAGGATGGAACCGAGCGCGAGTCAGAACCGCCCCAAAGTGTTTGCGTAAAAATTCCGGGGACCATTTAAGAGCAGGCCATTCCGAAATCAGTCCACTGAAGACGTGCGGAGCAGTCAAGGAGGGGGCATCGATTGGTCTGAGTTCAGCCATTTGCAATGTTTTGCATGAAACTTAACGCTGTCATACAGCGATCGCTGACCGCTGTCAAGCTCGGCGTATTTTGGGGCTGTGGGGGCCTCCAAGAGACAGGACAGCAATGGTTCAGGCTGAGGCGCTCGTCCAGCACCTCGCAGCCGAGGTGCAGTACGGCAGCTGCGAGGTTGTGCCTAGGGACTTGGTCCCGAGGAATTCTCGAAGGAAGTTGCTTCTGTTTGCCACTTTCTGCCTTGTTTCGGGAGCTGGGCTGCTCTTGTTTGCTTCCACAATCCAGGAGCCTTCTTACTCTGCTCTTGCTGCTGCTGGAGCCGCGGGTGGGTCTGCTGCCCCAGCTGCAGCATCTGTGGCCACCGCATCCAGCAATCTGGCCGCCTCCGATGCTCTCCTCAAGAAGGTTGAGGCTCTGATTGCGCAAGAGAAGGCCATCTCAAGTGTAAGTTGCCTCTGCGTGTCTAGTCCAGTGTCCTGATGATATGCAGGCCGTCTCTGGCCTTGCTTCAGGTTCCGCCGCCGCTGCCTCTGCAGCTGGAGCTTCTGCGGCAGGAGCCTCTGCGGCGGGAGCCTCTGCAGGGAATACTCCCGCTGGATCTCACGCCGTGTCCCCTGCGGGTCTTCCCTTGCCTGCCGGGGCTTCGAACAGTGGACATGCGAGCACTGCTAGCACTGCTAGCGCGGCCGATGGTCAGCCCCATCCTAGTAAGGTTCGTGGGTACAGGGGTCGCGTTGGTGGCAACATGGAGGAGGCCTGGGATGGGGAGAAGAATGTGCCTGCAGAGGTGCCTCGAGTGCTTGGCAACCGTCAAAGTCTCACACTTGTTTCAGGCACCGATCGAGAAGCCCGGTTTCGTGAACGACACGAAGAAGGCACGTGTCGTTGCATTTGCTGCCATTTTCATTCTCTTCGCTATCGGGACTTTCGCTGCAGTCAAGACCTACCAGCGGTACCAGACCGTGGAGGTGCGCATTTCTACATTGCCTATGCTGCAGCTGACTCGTTTTTTCAGCCCGAGCAGTCCTCGCTCCACACCGCCGAGGTACAATTGGTCTTTTAATTCTGTTGTTCGGGCAGTCGGCATTGCGGCCAGAGGAGAACTAACATGATCAACAGGCGGGCGAGTACCGCTCTAGCATTGGCCCGGGTGCTGACTCTCGCTCGGCTGCCGAGAAACTCGCGGCTGTGCAGGAGCAACAGGTTCGTTTCTTTGTCCGATTGTTCTCGCTCCCTCTTGTTTCTGTGAGCATGTCACTACATGCAGGGTTGCGTCGATGCAGCCAGGGTCTGTGTCTGATACAGGGTCTGTTCCTTCATACAGGGTCCGTGGAGTGTGTGTCCATACAGGTGGATGGGACATGTCTCCATCCAGGTCTAGAGGTCTCAGCGAGCGATGAAGATCGAGGTCGAGACTCTCGAGACTCTGAGAATTCTCTCGCCTCCTCTCTCTTGCTGTGTGCCTGTCTCTTGTCTGTCTCCCTCTCGCTC
>QUTJ01031145.1:0-10041 GCA_003573635.1 Goniomonas avonlea | reverse complement strand
TCAAAGTGCAAAACAACACAACAACAAGTAGCGTGAGCAGCTAGTGCTAGTGAGCACGTAGACTACTCGTGCATCATGTTGATCACGGACTTCTTCACCATCGCCATGTTCTTGGAGCGCAGGCGCCAGATGCGGCCCAGGTTGTGCATCTTGCGCTTGGTCCTCCTGTACCGACACGAGTTCCTGTGAAACTCGTGTCGGCCATTGCCAAGTTGGTCTTTTTGCATACACGCTTACTTATCCTGCTCTACGAGGATAAACATGGGTGTTTCAGGGCTGTTAGCCCCGTTTACAAGGTGTGCACTGACACACGACACACAGCACACGACACACAGGCACGCACAACACAGGCACACACAACCTCAACACAACACGCGACCTCGACACAGCACACGGTAACACAACACGCAGCATGACACACAACACTCACAACACACAACACACAACACACCCCACAACACACGTTACAACACAGCACTCACACCCAATCCGCCTTCAGCACACACACACACACACACATACACAGCACACAACACACACACTCACAGTAAACATGTGTGTACGACATGTAGGACACGCATGTACACCTGCAGGACACACACAACACACACACACACAAAACGCAGCGCAGCACAGCACAGCCCAGGAAACCAGAAGCAATGGAGATGCTCTACGTTAGAAAGGCTTTGTTGACACGGATCAGTTCGGTGCTGACAACCATGGTCACCGTTAGTATGAGCTTCGTTGATACTGTTCAGTTTGTCAACTCGGATGCCGAAAACAGACGCGGTGGAGAGTGCTCAGTGCGTCGCTAAGTGCAAAAACGCACACGACACACATACACAAGAAGAAGAAATCGTGATGGTTGGGACGGGGAAGGTAAAGCATGAGCAAAAGAGAGCTGCGTGAAAGGGCTGCCACTGGATTCAAACACGCTTCATTGAATCACAAGGGGAAAATGCGCTCTGGGCTTGATTTGGGCAAGAAAGCCAACCTCAGAAAATGTCCGCAAACAGCCGCTGGTTTGCGGTGCGCTACAAACACTGTTGAAGTCGTTGCAGGGCGAACGCGAGAGCGTGGAGGCGCCCTAAGGAAAACCTGAAACTTAAGAAAGGCGCACCTGCGGAGCTGTGTCGACTAGCAGGCCTTCATCGGCAAGAGGGCTGAACATACACACACTAGACACTAGACACAGACACAGACACGACACGGACACGGACACGGACACACCGACACCGACACACGGACCACAGACACACAGACACACAGACACTCTCCCTCCTCCCTCCCTTCTCGCCCACCTCCCATTCAACACGCAGGGTTTCGAATACACACACCCGCTCACTGACGTACAAGCCCGAGCGAATGCATTGGACTGACCTGTGAGTGGACCAAACTCTGGACTGGGCGGCTGGCAGCTTGCTCTGGGGTCAGGACGATGGTGTTCATGACGTGTCTGCGCGGCACGGCAGGGACAGAGTGACAGGGACAGCAGTGTTGATACAGGGCCTCCACACAGGCACCAATGGAACAACGATGCTACAGGCTCTTGGCACTCAAATACAGGGCAACGGGGTGTGATTGTTCGGAGATGCTGGAAATCACCCACCAGTACGTCCGTGGACATCTCCAGTTCGCACTGCCAGCGAGTGCGCCCAAGCCACAGGGTGTGCAATCTCAATCTTCCCTCTTCAACCCAAACTTTGAAGCAAGGGACTGCGCGAAGGACGTGAACTTTCACATCATCGGAACGATGCAAGGTTGTGCCTTCTCACATTGAAGGCACTGGCGAAACAACCGTCCAGGCGCTCGCGACGCTTTCGCCAAGAATGAGATCGACGCGTTTTTGTGGGAAAAGACCACGTGCGATTCTTTGCCTTCTCTGACCGTCTGGGTTGATTTGCAAGCAGGACCAAGCACCTCGTCGACCGGGAGAGCTGCGCCGGGTTGGCGAAGTCGACACCCCGTGTCCCTGTTTTGTTTTTGCGATCCGAGACTCTTTCATGGAGGGCAAGGCCAAGGACACAGCGGCAATGATGGAGGTACAGATCTGGTGACCTGGCCCTCGTTGCCCTCTTCAACCGCAGGTCATTCAAGCGTCCACGCAATCGTTCCGAGTCTGGCGGTGAAACAAGTGTGGATTATCAACCCTTCTGGCTGGCCATAACATAGCTCATCAAATGTGAGCCTGAGGTGAACCGACTAATCCCAAATGTCGCGTTCTGCAAAGTTGTAGGGGACCCGTTGCAGGTTCCAAAAAGTTCTCACCTTGAGGTCATCAGTGGACTGAAACTTCTCAACGTCGTTGCGCACATGCAGCCCCCATGTCAACGGAGTCTGCACGTAGAACCCAAAGAGCTTATAATCACCCCCCTTGGTGATGTCAGCGACGGCACCCTCGGTTAGCAACAAAGCCATCGACCTCGTCATTGCGCAAGGCCTTTGTCATCGCGCCAGTCCCATCAGGAAAGTCGCGCCATACAACCTCCAGACCAGCGGCAGCAAAGGTGCCGGTCTCAATGGCTCTGTGCCAAGGGGGCAAGTGCTCAGGGACACCACACTCGGACCTTCCGTCAGCCCTCAGGTGCGCTCACAGCGTTCAACGGTTCAAGGCGGAGAAAAGTCGTCGGAACAAAAAGCCGCTGATATGATAGCTATCCAGTTTCCGACAAATCCTTATTTCGGTAACTTTTAATTGGAAAAGTTTGGCTCGAGAGATATTTTCCGCTCCGTAGTCAAAGTCTTCGACTCTTCGTGGATGGAAAAATCTGAAAATTCGTCCTTGTCCCCCTTGAGCGGCTAAGTTGAGCCTCCCCTTCCCACAATTTCCCAGCCTTGAGCCCGACTAAGCCGGCGTCACGGATGGCAGACCAACACAAGGAATGCAGTATTTGCAATGAGGACGTTCCGCTCAACCTTTTCGAGGGTGTAACTACTGCAACATGCACGCACCCCCGCGAGGTGTGCGACCATTGCATCCAGAGGCACATTGGCCACGAGGTGAATGGAAAGGGGAACGCGATCAAGCTCAAGTGCCCCCAGAAAGGATGCACTGCTGAGCTTGGCCATGGTGACGTCCAGCGGTTTGCAACTGCCAACGATTTCGAGCGATTTGACGGTCTGCTTTTGCGGCAGCTGTTGCAGACCGACCCAGGATTCCGTTGGTGTGTGAGACCTGGGTGTGGCTCGGGGCAGATTGTTGAGGATGGTGACGAGAATCCCATCATGCGCTGTGCGCACTGCAATACGCGTTCCTGCTTCAAGCACCGCGTCGAGTGGCACTACGATCTCACCTGTGATCAGTATGACGTGGAACAGGCCCGCTCAGAAGAGGCATCACTGGTCGCCGTTCTGGAGCAGACAACAAAGATCTGTCCACAATGCCATGAAGGCATTGAGAAGAAGGAGGGCTGTGATCACATGACCTGTTTGTGGTAAGCGCTTTTGTTTGATTTCTGTTTTTGGCTCATTCAACCGAATAGCGAAACATGAATCTCACCAATTTTCGACAGTGGCCACGAGTTTTGCTACCGCTGTGGGGCCCCGTATCGTGGACCCAAAGGAATCGCTACTCCGGGCAACGGAAACCACATGCATGAGCCGACTTGCACTTACTACGCCGCCTACGCTGAATGAGACCGAAAGGTTGCCAGCCTAATTATTGTGTGCACTGCTGAATGAATTGTATTCCAGAGTTAGTGGCTCCAAGAGGGTACTCGGGTGAGCACTGCAGTGACTGGCCCTTGCCACGTCGCAGCAAACCACGGGATTGCGAATCAAGGAATACTACGAAGAGCCCCATAATGTGACACTCACACTATTACTACCATGACTAATGTGACACTCACAATATTACTTTCAATGGCACAACGCTTCCGAGCCCTGCGATTGCAGGATTGCCCAACTCATGACAAGCAACTCGACCCAAAAACGGACTGCTTATGGTTCCAATCTTCAAGCCAGGTAGATGCAAGGTCCCACTTCTCCCAAAAAAGTTGCAGGAGTGGACGTACGCCCGAACCAGCATCCGTCGAGGTCTGTTTATTTGACCTGCCAGACACAACTATCCGAGTCGCCTGGAGCACAGACGGCGCTTCCGGGTGGTCGAGTCAGCGACAGCTCTTGGAACCTTGAACGATAATTGAGATCACCGGTTCGGGGGGCAAAAACAACGTCGTTTCCATGGGAATGCAAGTGCTGGAAACGGCAATAAAAAGCGCCACCAATCAAAGGCGCAGATCTGGGCCATGAGCGCATCCTGCGGCTCCAWRGGCCTTCCGGCGCTGCTAGCAGTGCTTTTGGTCGTTTTCAACTCTAAGCTCGAGCCACACCGCCAAACGAGCGCTTACCGCAGCTGTTGCAGTCGCTGCCTGGCCTGCCTCGCCAGGACGAGCGCGCAGCGCAGCAAGGACTCAAGCGGCGCGGACAAAAGGGAAGAAGGAAGCGCGATCAATATCAACCAGCTGAGAGCTAAGTACAGAGTCAGCTCCGCCCAACCGTGTCGGGCCGCCTTGGTCGGCGCCAACCGCCCTGCAAAACGAAAGGAAAACTCGAGCGAGGCCGAAGCCGCTCCGATGTTGGGCAAAGGCGGCGAGTTCGAGGGGGAGGGCCGGCGAGACGGCAGGGTGGTGTGGCATGGTGGTGTGCACGCGCTGCTGCTTGTGGTGGGCAACGCTCGCGCCAAGGTGCACACCCTGGTGATGGGTGATGGCGGCCATCACGACGAGCGATCGCGTCTTGGGCGCCCTTTGGAACCGGTTTCTCCTTGGAGGGGGAGATCAGGCGAGATGGCAGGCTGCGTCAGCGTGGTGTGCACACGCTGCTGCTTGTGGTGCGCGACCCTGCGCCAAGGTGATGGGTGATGGCGCCCCATGATCTGCTCCCTCGTGGCGGCCATCACGACCATCGGCCTTTTGAACCGGTTTTGGCTTTCGTTTTGAGGCGGTTCAATGGACATCCAACTATTATCCGGAGATTGTTCCGGATTGCGTCGAGATTCGGTAATCAATATCGAGATGCAATAATCAACCTTGGGATTGGGGGGCCAGGCTGGAAAACCGATATAAAACCTCAAGCGGGTGGCGTAACTGACAAAAACCACGCAAACCAAACTCCGCGAGCATGAACTCCACCATCGTCTCCACCTATTCTCCAACATCAATGACCCATCCCGCGCGTGCGAATCGAGCCCTCGACTTCAAATGCAAAAAGCGGTCAAACCCCGACTTTGAAGAACGGTGGTCGAACTTCTGCGCGCTGCCAGCCTCCCCAACGCCCAGTCCTTTCAAGTTACGTGAGGCTTTGCGAGCGGCAAGTGAATTCGAAGCACGCGCCACGAGGGCGGAAGAGGCGCTGAGGCTCCTCGAGGAAAGGGATTCAACACTTGTGGATGAAGCAAGAGCTTTGAGGTATGATTCGTGATTATACGCTTGCGGTCATTGTGTGCTGACCCGATGCACCAGTTCCGAATGCTATTGGCACCAAACTAGATTGGAGGAGGTTTCTCCTGCATCCATGGTCCTAACGCACCAGACTGCCGACAATTTCGACTACGAGGCCAGTGTCCGGGCAATGTTGTCAAGGAGGTTGGGCTCCCCAATTCCTTGCAATTGCGCGGCTTTGAAAAATGAAAGCGATGCCCGCATGAAGGCGGAAGTTAACATGGGGCTCCTCGAGAAGGCGCAATCAAGATTCGAAACCGAGGCAAGAGCTCAGAGGTATGTTGTACGATCAACCCATGCAACCCTTGTGTTTTCGCCCTACTTTTTAGTTTTCACAAGCTGACCCGATTTCCCAGTTTCAACCTGTATGGGCTGTGGTTTTTGTTAGTCGTGCTTGCGATTATCCCCATTGTGGGCGGCTGGTCTTCCTTGTGCTGGGGGCTGTGGTGCTTGGCAAAGGTGGCTGCTGTTCACATCAGTATTGTCTACTTTTTCTTGAACCTTGCTACCTGGGTTGCTTTTTGCGCCATTTTCATGTACATCTTCTCTGAGGTTGATTAAATAAGCAGTTCTCCCATGTTGATTTTTCCCATCTGCTGCCCTGGCAACTTGCTGATCAAAACTGAAGCATTCGAACAATGAGAAGCTCCCTCCTTCGAAGAAGTCTCAAGGGACGCAGCTTTTCGAGGGGTTATTCGTGCCGTGTGTGCTTACGGGACGTTGGTCAAGAAGGCAGCTCTTAGGAGTGAATAAAATAACTGCCAAACATCCTGCGATTCCTTCACGTCATCACCCTGTTCTTCAACGCTGCCCGTCAAAACTTGAATCAAAATCTCAGTTTTAATATGAAGCTAGTGCCAAACGCTTGCTTGCGAGAGATCGAGTCCCGACGCCCCAGCGAGTTGGCGGCAGTTCACAAGATATATACACCTCATCTTTAACTATACAACTTACAGGCCTTGGCAAACAGGCAAACCTCTACAAGGTCGCCAGAAGCGAACCTATTACCAGAGGCGTTTTGGCCATCCCCTCCATCCAGTCATCGGGTGGCTCCTGTGCCTTTCGCCGTCCAGCCACAGTGGGTGCAGCGGCCGCGACAGCAGCGGGCTTGCTGTGGCACACGGAAGAATATTGAGTGGCAGTACAAACTGCCCAAACTTCGTAGTCGTGACTTGCGGTCATGGCCACTCCACTCAATTCTGTGGGAAGTCCCATTGCCTGCATCAGGCGCAACTCAGCATCAGGGTCTTCAGCAACACAAGGAGGCGGGAGAGACGGCCCAGTGGTCTTGGAATAGAAGAAAGCTGAAGATTGCTCGCATGACCTCTTGCGGCCACTCCTCCCACCTCGGTTGCGTCTCTTTGACCCTGAATCAGCAAGGTCGTCAACCTCGAACGTGTCTTCAGCTTCATCCATTTCTGAGTCTTCTTCTTCAGAAAGTGTGGGCTCACTGACGACTTGGCTAACCGCTCGAAGGTCTTCGTCAAGATCCCCAAAACGACGCATAGCGTGTCCTTGTACTCGCTCTCTCTATGCGCCAGAGATTTCTCAAAGCAGCAGCCTCACAAGAATTCTTTTTTTTTCAGATACAAAGTCTATCGTGAAGCTCGCTTGATTCCCGAGATAGGATCAAGGTAGCGAACGCTATCCTCACTTTCTCATATGACGGAAGCATATCAGTTCAAATTGTGACAGTTCATTCAAGAATCACACACCAAGGACCTTGGCAGTGGGCGGCGCCGCTGTTTGTCATGGGTGGCAGAGGAGATTATTATGGGCCGCCGCGTGGCTCACCTAATCGCCGCGCTCCTCCACCGCGCGAGCCTCAGTTGGCTTTGGTCCGTCACCTCTTCGTTTTCTTGGTTGGACGTTATTGCCTGACTATCACACCAGAGGGCCGATTTAAAGTCTCAGCTGCGTGGACACACAGGGGCGGTAATGTCTGTCTCATTTGCATCAAACGGCAAATTCATTGTCTCTGGTTCTTGGGATGGCAAGGTCATTGTGTGGAAAGCCGAGGTTCGTGTCACCCAGAAAGCCGACACGTTGTTGAGACCCTCACAGACGGGAGAAATGCTTTCGGTGCTTCGAGGACACACCCTGTGTGTCTACACTGTCAGTTTTGCAACGGATGGAAGAAATCTTGTGACTGGTTCCGGAGACAAAAGCGTCCGACTGTGGGATGTTGAGGTAACCCTCCTGTTTGAGTCTGTTTTTGATGTTGTCATCATACCCTTCTCATTGATGTGCACAGACCTCTGAGGATCGTGGCGTGCTTGAAGGGCACAACGGTGCTGTTCTCTCTGTGAACGTCAGCAACGATGGTCTGATGATGGCTTCTGGGGGCTGGGACAAGACGGCGCGCGTCTGGAACACCATTGTATGCCCCATCCACTCTTGTGGCGACCACTTACTTCGTTCAGGATGGTACCCTGAAGGCAGGCCCGTTCGTTGGACACGGCGCCCCCGTCAGCGCGGTGTTGTTTTCTCCAGATTGTCACTCTCTTCTCACAGCATCCCACGATATGACTGTCCGAGTCTGGAACGTGAACGTACGTCCTTTCAAGAATGGTGGACATTCATTGATGAATGTGATTGCAGGAGCGGCAACTGCTGGGTACCCTGGAAGGGCACACTGAAGCAGTCACTTGTCTCAGCTTCATGAGCAACGGAGCACTGCTCGCCTCAGGGTCCTGGGACAAGACAGTTCGTGTCTGGGACGGACAGGTGCACAAAATTGATGCTGTACTCTCTCGTTGTCTGATTGCGCGCGTCCTGTATGTGTGGAGCCAGTGAGAGGACAGTGGGCGACAAGCCCAGGTTATGTAGGGGTATATGCTGGCGTGACAACCAGAGCAGAGGTTCCGAGTGTGTGTGTGTGTGTGTGAGAGAGAGAGAGTTTGATCTGTTGACCATAACTCCGTGGCAGAGTGGGCGCCAAGTCCAGGTTCTAGAGGGGCACATGCTGGGCGTGACAACGGTTGCCTTCGCCCCCAACAGCGAGGTGCTGGGCAGTGGTTCTGCCGACCACACAGTGCGCCTGTGGTCCACTCGGGTGAGCCTCTGTTCTAGCATCTTCAACCTCTGTCAGGAGAGTTGAGGTAGAGTCGGGTGCTTGCTCGACTCTACTGGGACTCGACACACAGCTTCGATTTCCGGAGATACAACGAGACACTACATGTCCTCAAGAGCTTCAGGAGCCACCGCTTAGAGCAACTGCATGCAGTGTCAGTAGAGTGGATCGGGTGTATCTATCACTGGTATCTGATGCTCGTATGGGTAGCAGGCACGTCAGTGTAGGCATTTGCCGTCGGCTGGTTCGGTTTGATAACTGTTGGTTCCTCTGAGTGGGCACTCGTGCATAGACCCCGCTTACTTTAGACAGACAGAGTCTGACAGACAGACAGACAGACAGACAGAGACACACACAGAGGGAGATTAGCGCGCACGCAGACACCCCCGCTTACTTTGAGTGTGTGTGTGTGTGTGTGTGTGTGTGTGTGTGTGAGTGAGTGAGTGAGAGAGAGATTACTACTGGTTCCTCTGAGTCGGCGCTGCGCCCCCCCCGAGGGAGAGAGGGAGGGAGGGAGGGAGAGAGAGAGTATTTTAAACCACCTAGGAACTGCAGAGCAGTCACAGATTCGTAGATCTTTGAGAAACTTTGCTAAACGCTGATGTCACAGACGTGGAGGGTGATGGCGCTGCTAGAGCCCAATTGCGGCGCTGTGCATTCAATGGCGTTCTCTCCTACCTCCACGAGTGTCGCTATCGGCTGTGACGCCAACACCATGCAGATATGGGAGCTGGTAAGTGTTTCACCATGACAGTGCGTTCGCTGTTGGTGTCCTGCGATAGCGGAAGGGGGGGAGGGAGGGAGAGAATGGGAGGGGAAGAGAAGAGAAAAGAGACCGAGGAAGAGGGTCTTCACTCCTAGCCAGTCAGTGTGTACACACATGTGTGACGTGTGCGTGTGTGTGAGTGTGTGAGAGGCGAGTGCCACTCACGCTCTCTCAAGCCAACTCGTTTTGCAGACAACCATGAACCGGTCGTCGCCTCCTAGAGCAATTACGCCTGCGCGGTCTGCTCCCCGTGCTGCCCTACAGCCGGAGGACGTCATGGCAGGCCACGCCTTTGAGGACCTGACGGTCCCTGTGACATGCCAGCTCGCTCAGGTGCGCTGCCTCTCTGTCTCTGTGTTTTTCCGTCCGTCCGTCCGTCCGCCTGTCTGCCTGCGTGTCTGTCCGTCCTTCCGTCCATTGGCTGTCTGAACGTACCTTGCAGAATCGGCTTCGCAACCTCTTCTCGCTGGCGATCGAGCCTCGTTACGAGGGCTACGAGGGGGATATCCAACGCAGCAAAGCGCTTACTCGCAAGACGATAGAGCTCGTCGAGAGAGTGCACGCCCACGAGCTCGAGAGGGCCGTCTCCGAGGTCTGGAGTTGTGTTGCACTTTCAAAGATGTTGTAGTCGTCGACTAGAACGGATGATAACCGTGATCACAATTGATTACCAAACTGTGGAGCCAAGGACGCCCAAGCGCTCGATTGGGCTGTGTCCGAGGCGTCTCCTCTCACTCTCCCGCCTATTCTCCCTCTCCTGC
>QUTJ01031144.1:0-10040 GCA_003573635.1 Goniomonas avonlea | reverse complement strand
ATCACTGCATCATTGATCTGGATGCCATTTACTCCGTCTTTGAGATATGACTTCGCCCACATGAGTATATCTCTGYGTGTGGTGTCGGGGAACGGGTCTTCCATCGCAGCTGCAGGGCTTTGCCACATCACTAGTGCGATTGAGAAAGGGCAGCCCTTAGCTGTGTGAGAGAGAGCCTACATATTCAAGCATGCTAGGAAACTGCAGCAGAGCTGCAGGTCCCGTTGGATTGGGATCGGTGTAAACTTTTCAATATAAATTTAAATGCGATTTGGTCAAGCGATCTAGGAAACTGCAGAGCAGCCACAGATCCATAGAGCGAAAGAAGAGAGAAGAGAGAGAGAGAGAGCGAGAGAGAGACAGAGAGAGAGAGCTTGAAGAGAGAGAGAGAAGAGAGAGAGATCATTTCAGAGAGAGATCATTTCAGAGAGAGAGCCTGGGAGAGAGTTTATTCAAACATCCTGGAAACCACTGAGCAGCCAACAACACCCCTGGGGGATTGGTCCAGGTGCAAACACCCTGAAAAGACCAGAAGAAAAGACTGCGGGCTTAGGGGCGGGGCCGGGATTCGAACCCACGTCACCTAGGAGGGGATCCTCGTTGTGGCGGGCCGCTACCAACTAGGCCAAACTCCCCAACCTCCCGAGAGAGAGAGAGAGAGGATTCAAGCCATGAGAGAGAGAGAGTATTAAAGGCACAAACCTGCCGAGGATATGTCTCCTGCTGAATTAGAGGTTTATCGAGGGGGATAGATCTATGGGGCTCTGTGGGACTGAGGTTTTGAATACTCACTCGGCCAGCCACATCACAATATGGATCGGATTCTGCTCCTGGGTTCAATTCCTGGATTCCGCTCCTGGGTTCAATTCCCGAAGTCCGCAGTCTTGCCTTCTTTTCTTTTCTGGGTGGGTGTGTGCCATATTTTCGATGTGTATACAATTGGAACTGAGCAACCCATATTATATTATAGATATTTCGAGTTGTTAATTTTCTTGGTGATGTTCTGTGGGTCAGTGTGCGAGAACTTTGGGGTCGTGGCGAACTTGGCGAAAGGGAAAACTATTGGAAATGCGGAGGCCACAAAAACAAAAAATCCACAAAAATAAAAATTTGATGGTCCACAAAAAAATAATAAAAATTGATGGTTCTACTGGGAATTGAACCCAGGTCCCATGCGTGTCGAGCATGTATCCTAACCACTAGACGATAGAACCGTCACTCGATACCTTCAGTGCTTTGCATTTGGAAATTACAGGAAATCTGACACAACGATGCTGGCGGCGGCAACCAGACAGGCCGGGTTGAACGTTGCAACGACCTCTTTGATGCAACGACACCGATGCCATCGCTCGGAGGGACTTGCGCTTTTCATCAGAGCAATTTCCAGCACCTCGCCCCTGGGAGCTATGTCGAGTCGCGCCTCGGGCGGCTGCAATTTGTACAACTGGTTGCATCTGCATTTTGCGAGCTCGAGGTTATGCGTGACCATGGCACCAACCTCTGAATCTGTGGTTGACACGTTTGTTCGCTTGCTTCGTTTGGTCAGGAGCTGGTGCATTACACGATCGTCATCCTCCCTCGCTGAATGGGTGCGACAGATGAGAACATAAGATGATTGAACTTGCTGGGAAGTAATTCAGGTCCTTAGCATTAATTGAGTGACATGTTGCGCGTATCAACAAAAACCCCAGATCAGACATCGTCAAATCCAACGGAGGGAATCAGGTTGTATAAAACAGGTCATCACACAGACACACTCTAGTAGGGCAGACAGGCCGAAACAGGGCAGGGCCGCGCACGGCTCCTGGCACGACCAAGGGACCGAACCGGACAGCTGACTTTGTGTGACGCTAAACACCCGCTGTCGCGCGGTCTGACACACGGTGCATGCTCTAGGCGAGCAGGGCTTGGGCGCCGGAGCCGCCAGCACGTCGTCGACGCCAGAGAAAGAAGCCACCGCCTGCTGCTGCAAACACACCAATGATGATGAAGGCAATGATGGCACCACCCCCGGGGGAAATCTTCTCGCACTCGTCGCCGGTGTGGAACACATCGCAGCCGCCTCCCTGCGCTGCAGGCGTGCACTCCCTGCACGGGGGGGGGGTTACGTTGAAGCACATGAACTACGTTCCCGGTTCTCCCTTCTCTCTGTGGCGGACAGCAATAACGATGGTCGAAAACCACGACTCTCACGTACTTGTAAAAATCCGGGTGGGACGCAGTGTCGCCGCAGGTTTTCTTTCCGTAAGAGCAAGAGGATTGAGCAACGCAGAAATCGCAGTTGCATGACGAAACAGCGCAGGATGATGCAACCCTGAGGTGAAATGTGAGGGAGAGCTAAGCAGATGGGGTACGGCGCTACAGACACGTGACTCACGTGACGCTTGGGGCGATTGCAACCCCGCTTGTCTGGTCCGAATGGCTCGAAACGCAATCGTTGACCATGTTGTCCTGCAGGGTGGAGGAACCGTAGAGCTGAAGGCGTTTGTTAGTGAACGAGGATCGGACGTGAGCAGCTGCGTGCTTGGAGGAGAATCAGAAAGAGGAGAGACGTGAAGAGGCAAGGAGGCGGGACGGCGAAAGGCAAAACGAGAGATAGGAGAGGGAAAAGGAGACGGGAGGAAGGAGGAGATCAGCTTCAAGGACAAGGGCGAGGGAGGGGACAAACTTCTGAGCAGCTTCTCCGAAGGGCAGGCATCTAAACGGAACTTGGAGCCCGAAAGGAAAAACGCACTTGGACAGTGGTGCCAGAGCCGTAGACGGCCCCGCCGAGGGGCGCGTTATCTCCGTCCACCTTAGCGTCATTGGAATTGAAGCCGCAGGAGTTGAGGCTGGAGGAGAGGTGAGCGGAGGGCGGGCATACGCGGCCATTGTGTGCATGAGCGGGTGAGCCGTCGGAGCCCGAGCCAATGGGTGAGGGATAGAGCATGAGAGGGGAGCATGTGAGGGTGAACATGGACCACTGCGGGAGTCGGCGAGGTTGAGCACATGTTGCCATTGCTTGAGTGGGTGACTGAGCAAGTGCATCTCTGCTTCTGCTTCTACCAGACACATACCGACACTGCGGGAGGCAATGCAGAAAGGCAGGTCTTCAATGCGAGGGCAACACAAAGTTGGGGTGGTGAGAGAGCGAACTCACAGGTTGACTTGCGTGCCCCCCGTGATTGCCACGGCCCCTCCATTGGCACCGGAAGAACCAGTCACAGTGTTGGATGAAAAAGCGCATCCCCGGATCGCGACGTAGGTCAAGACTGAGGAAATTGCACCGCCAGACGCCGCTGTGGGGTAACTTGTCACAACACAGCGCAAGGAGAGGAAGCAGAAGGAGAGGCCGGGCAAGGAGGAAAAGAGGAGCGTGGGTGCGGGTGACCAGCGTAGAGAGAGGAGAGAGAGGGCAGGAGAAGCGGAAGGGGAAACGAGAAGGAGAGCGAGAGTGCGCGTCGGACTGGCCATAGTGGAGGAAACAGCGTTGCAGGAACGTGAGACAGGAGAAGGAGAAGGAGCGGGAACGGGGAGAGGGGGTGCGTGACTTACTGGCGTCAGACGAGGTAGCGGCGTTGCTGGTGAACACAACGGCGGTCACAGTCAGGTTGCCCTGCTCGGTTTGCTGCCGGATGAACATGAGTATTTTGTGGCGTCCTTATTTTATTTTAAAAAACTTTTTCGTTGGCGGTGTGCATATGTTGTGGAGGGGATATGGCGATGACTGAGAGATAGATAAGCAAACCGTGAGGGATCTGGGGGTTAATCTTGTGTCTGTGAGCAATCGGGACCTCTGAGGCCTCGAGGTTGAGGTAAGTCAGCTGGGCGCGGGGCGCACTCACCGGAGACGACATGGAGATGGCTCCACCCATGGCATTGGTGGAAGGAGAGCTGACAGCGTTACTAGTGAAGTTGCCGTTTGTCACTGTCAAAGACTCGCCATTGCTGGCAATGGCGCCGCCGCTGGACACTGCCTTGTTGCTGTTGAAGATGCACTGCGAGGATTTGGTTACTCAGGCCAGAACCAGGCGGCGCCTGAATTCACCAGCAAGCCACACAACCAGAGAGCCTCATGTGACATCATGGCGAACAACAGCACTTCGATGGCTCGCGTGACTGAGCGTCTGTCCGCCAAGTTCTCTTCGGATAAGATTAGCAGATGCAGTGAATACTCTCCGATAAGATTAGCAGATGCAGTGAATACTCTCAAGGAACCACGTTCAGGATTTCCCATGTAGCAGCGAGACGCACCCCCAGGAAGCTGGAGTCGCTAGAATCAATGAACACAGCCCCACCGTCCATGGCACTGTTGCCACTGAAGCCCGCACCCTGCACACTACGCGAGAGTTAGGGTTGACTGGCACACCGCAACAGACCGCAGTACTACACAGAAACACAGCCCTCATACCGCAACGCTCGAGCCGCAACACACCACCGTGCAGCACACGGCAGCACACCGCACCACGCGCACACACACATCTAATCGCACGGATCAATCAAATCAATCGGTGTCCTAGAAGCACTGAGCTAGTTCGGTCGCCTCTCTCACTGCTAGACTAGGGCTCATCAACAGACGCACTCGAGGAACGGCACGTTGGCCACATACACGGCCCCGCCCCCGTAAGGTCCAGTCACAGCGTTGTTGCTAAAGCCGGAACCCATCACGCTAAGTGTGCTGCGGAGCATCCGTTAATGCGGTGCGTGGGTACAGACAGATACACAATCGTCTCGATACGTGTTGAGATCTTCTTGACAGAGAGACATCGGCGGGGGGAATGCGTGACAGGTTGTTTGTGTGTGTGTGTGTGTGGTGAATGGAGAGAGGCGATAACCATAGGGCGAGGGAGAGAGAGAAAACCACACACCCGCCAGTCGCCAGAACGGCACCGCCGCCACCTTGCTGCGAGCCCGTCGCCCTGTTGTTGGTGAACACACAGTTGTTCAGGAAGGAGTTAATGCCGTTGGTGTACACAGCGCCACCCACGCCGTTGTTCGCAACATTTGAGGTAAAAACGCAGCCGGCAAAACCGTGCGAGGGGCCCGACACAGGGTTTTGGACATTGATGGCGCCTCCCGCAGCCGCCTGCACCGCGTGAGTCAGTTGGCATGCGGGGGGCGAGGAAAATGTTGCAAGATTTTCAAAAAAAAGGATAAACGACGTGCGGGTGTCAAAATTCAATGTACAACCCGCTTTCGCGCGCTCAGACATCAAACCACCCACGATCTTCTCGAAAATTCCCAGTACCTGCTGGGGCGAGCCGGTGGCGACGTTGGAGATAAACTCACAGCCGGTCACATCGAACCACGTGTCCGGCCCGGGGCTTGAAGCCAGGGCGCCTCCACCATCGAGGAAAGTCACGGTTGACACTTGATTGCCGATAAAGGAACAACTCGGTCCGGAGATCGACACAGTGCCCAATTGCAGAAAAATCGCGCCACCGCTGCCCTGGTAAAGCATGTTTCGACGCGTTTTTTTGAGTTATATTATAGACTTTGGTCCTTGGTAGTGAGAAGTTGGGCTCCCAGTTGACCACTGCCTTAACTCACAGATATGTCACACACGTAAGAGCACGAGCAGTCGAAAGTTGCGAACCTTTGAGCTACTCAGTCGTCTCCTAAGTACGCAAAAAATCTATCACTTTCCTTCCCTGTCGATGACAGCTCGAGACACAGACACGAAAATACCTGAGCCGTGTTTTTGTTGAAGCTGCAGCTGGTGATCGTCGTCGAACCAGCGACGTTCACGCTGATCGCGCCACCACCATGGCCGGACTGCTTCGAAGACACTGAGTTGCTGGTGAAGGTACTGCCTGAAAGAGTCATGACTGTGAGTGTGCTGATGGCACCTCCCTCGACAGCTGTGTTGCCAGTGAAGGTGGATCCGGTAATGGAGACAGAGGTCGCGGCATCATCGATGGCGATGGCACCACCAGAAACAATGAGACCAAAGGCAGACGCGGTAGCGGCGTTGTTGAGAAAGGTGCAGGCTGTTACACTCAGAGCAGCAGCGGCACTGACATGAACCGCCCCACCAACGGCTTTGGATGCGGTGGCGGAAGCTCGGTTGTTTTGGAAGTAGTCGTTCGTCAGGGTCAGTGTACCACTGTGATGTTGCACATGAGAACGACCGGTTTTTAAAACAACAGGCGATGGCACACCTCCCAAACTCGACAGCGCCTCCATTTGAGGACTGAGTCTCCGCAGTGTTGGACACAAAGAAGGAATCGGCGATGTTCAGATTATTGTTGTTTCCGAGCATGGAAACGGCACCACCACCAGAAGCAGTGTTGCTCGTCATGTTGCACTTCGAGATATTAACAGTACTGCCATCGAGGATCGACACGGCACCGCCGTTATGTTCGGCATCGTTTTCTGGGTTGCAAGTAAACAAGACCGAACACACAAGGCTCGTGGGAACGCACTGTTAAAGATGCAACCGGAGATGATAATATTTGATGCTGTGCCGACAAGAAGGGCGCCACCACCGTTGCTATCTGTGGTATGTCCGTTCCGGAAAGTTATGTCGCTGATCTTGATGGTCGCTGATGCGTCGATGTTGAAAATGCGCGAAGCACCCTGAGCATCAAATATCGTGGCATTATTCGGATCTTTCCCTTGAATGGCTGTGATGTAGGTAGGCAACGTTAAGCCAACGTTCTTGGAACCAGAGTATACTCCAGGAAAAACGATGATGTCGCGACTGAGACCTTGACCGGCATTGACAGCTGTCGCCAGCGAGTCGCATGGATTGTTAATATCCGTGCATGAGTTGACAGTTCCCCCTTGTGCGACATACATGACGTTTTCGGCCGCAATGGTTGCTGCCAGAGCACCAAGCAGAAGGAGACGAAACATGGTAGCGCAGAGTCGGATAGGTGTCAGCGATCAAGAAGCCTTCGAAGTTTATTATCGAGCAACGGCAGAGCTGTATATACAACATGTAGACTAATAAAACCAGACTTTTAATAGTCTCGACTCTCGACTACAGTAGATGAATACGATAGAGCTACAAACGTTGATTCTCATGCAGAGACTTTCTTGAGAGCTTCTTGAAAGTCCTCTGAACGTTTTGAGATGACAACAGCACCCAGTGGCTCACCAACGAAAAAGATTGCCAAAGCTGCCGTGGGTAAGCTTCCTGATTACCAGGTGGAGACAGAAGAGTGGCTGGTTTTTGAAGACAATCGGGTGCGAAAAGATTCAGAAACTGAAGAAACACGGAGGGCAAAAGAGCGCGCGAAGTGGGCTGCCCGCCCCCCATGGAATCCGAAAATGGTTGAAACGCTGCCTGCTGTGACAAAACTTGGTTGGAGTTCAGACGTGGACTCACTCCAGATCTTTGTGCGGAGTGAGCAACTGCGGAGAGCAGATTTCACCGATGATCAAACGAACGCTGCAAATTGGAACCTTGTTAACAGCACACTAGCTCTCAAACCTGCTATTGAACCAGCTGAAAACAATGTTGAGCCACAGTCAAACTCGTCCGGGGCAGCAGAGAGTGCAGTAGCTGTGGCGAAGCGGATTCAAAAAAAGAAACTTGAGCAGCGAAGCCTACGCCATGCTCATCTTAAGGCGATGGCTCGGGAAGACAGCGCGGAAGACGAGAGCACTGACGACGAAGCGATTGAGGACGACCTTGTCCTTGCGTCTCCAGTTGCCACAAGATCCAAAGTTGACACTCCAGAGCATTGCCAGCGCCCTCCGTCGTCCAGTCGAGGCACAGAGTCGTATTTCTCCCCACCAACCACTCCGCTCTCACGACCCAGAACTCAGGGAGCTGCTCAAGCATTCTCCTTATCTTTTTCCTTGTTGCTGGAAGCCTTACAGTTCCAACCGAACGACGACGGGTGCTGGCGACTCCTATGGCTTGTCGGGGCCAACGCCAGTATCTGTCGGCTGGCGGTTGGGAGCAAGGCCTTGGCAAAACTTGCTCGGTCTGACCGACTCTGGTCTCTTCACTGCGACGCTGTCGGCTTGAAATGGGCAGACCGCGATGACAGGTACTTGTGCGTGCGTGCGTGTGTGCGTGTGAGTGACAGTCTGGGGGCAACAACTTTGAGACAGAGAGGGGTGGGCAAACAGTTCGTAATCGGGAAAGACACGGTTGATCACGTTGCGATTGGTCTGTGCAGAATACTGGGCGGGCATCGGCGAGCGGGCGAGTAATTCGTCATGCTCTCGTCCTAGTTGCACGAGTGACCTGCATTTGGCAGGAGCGAATCAATGTGGAAGATTTATGCAAGCTGGGGGCAGACAAAGGCAATCAGCTGGGGTGCTCCCGGTGCGGGCGCCCTCGGGCGTGGGCGTGTGGGCCCCGACGGTAGGTACACATAACGACCACGACGACTATGCTCTATTTTCAGCATACGGCTTCCAACGGTGAAAAACAAAGACTTCATGGTCCTCACTGCGTTGTCCCGAGAACGCCATGACGCAATGCGCAGACCACAAACGCCGTTCTCGGCAACACAATAACTCGTAGCAAGTATCACCGTACTGCACACACACACGCTTCCTCTCGTGTTAGTCTCTAACACGGACCGCCAGGAGAGAGATTGGCGGCTGACGAACTTCCGCCCGGACAGGTTTTGCTTCCGCCCGGCGTTGGGGTTCGCAGCGTGTCCTGTGGCACAGGCCACACGGCCTTTGTCACCCTCGACGGCCGCGTTCTCTCTTCAGGTTCGTGCGCCTGCTCGTGCTTGCTCACACTCAACCTCGACCACCGTGATCACACTCAACCTCGATCACCGTGATCACACTCAACCTCGACCACCGTGAGCGCTTGCGTGCGCACACCAGCTGGAGCGTGCGATGTATTGCGTATCAACGTGTCCTCACCAACGGCCGGACGAGCCTGCCAAGGTGAATTTCCTGGGACCCACCCGCTCCTCGTGGAGACGTGCAGTGGGCACGCAAGCACCTCAGTACCAGCCTGTGCCAGAAAATCACGTTGCGACAGGGTGTTCAGGGTTTGGTGAGCTTGGCACCGGGGCGCTCACTTCGCACTGGGTGCCCACTGCGTGGCACGCCCCCGACTGCCGCGCCAACTCCTTCTGGGCGCCTCCGCCGCCTACCCGCAGCGGGCAGCCTGCGCCTGTGGTTCTCCCTCCCTCCTCGCCATCGAAACGCATCCCGTCTCGGGGCACGCCGCGCACGCCCTCGAGTCACCGCCCCAGAACTCGAACGCCAGTTACCGTGCGTCACACACACAACCCAAGATTAGGACTGGTCTCCAGGAAGCGTGCGGCTCACAACGCCTCTTTCGTCTAGTGTGGAGGCCACGACCTTCCACAAATTTAGCTGTTTCCAATGGTATATTATGCTAGGCTGTAGAGTGTGGTCTGACATCCTGCCTTGTCAGTTAGACTTCGATTCAAGCGCATACAGCAGGCGGACAACAGACTTGTGAGATCCAAATAACAAATAGACACAGAGAAAATCCATTTGTTACCTCCGACTCAAGTCACACGATAAGATGGCGTCACGTGTAGTGTGTGTGTGTGTGTGTGTTGTGTGTGCATTCAATGCCCAGATTCATTTTGTTTGTCCAAGGTGCGAAAAGTTCTTGGAGAGACACGCTTGGAAGTAGCCCCCCCCCCCCACACCCATCCCGCAGAGGATCAACTCGGAAGGTAACCCCTCCGCAGAGAGCGCAGTCACCGGGCATTGTCTCTGGCTCGGCGTCGCCTCTTGCCAGCCCGTCAATGGTCTCCAGAACGCGCGACCTCGAGCAATGGCCACCGCGCATAATGCAGCCACGGCCGCTGCCGCACAGGCTGCGCATTGCAGGTTCCGCTCTATTTTGCACGCACACGCACACCCCCGATTAGCACGCACACACTCACTCACACACACACACACCCGACTAGCGCACAGACTGCACAGTAGGTCACAGACCGCACAGAAGGTCATTCTCTTTGTGCAACAGCACAACACACGCTCAGCCAGCTCCGGAGCCCTCTTGTTATCTTCCTCGTCTACTTTCTTCTTCTTTTTCTCTTCTCGCTCTCTGCGTATCTGTCTCTCTCGCGCCCCCTGTCGCCCCCCCCTCCCCCTCT
>QUTJ01031143.1:0-10039 GCA_003573635.1 Goniomonas avonlea | reverse complement strand
AGAGGGGGCGCCTCCTCGGGAGGGAGGGAGATCAAACCTTGAACCAAAAGTGACACAGTTCAACACGTCCCAAAAATGATTGCAACCAAAAACACGTCCCAAAAACACGTCCCAAAAATGATTGCAACAAGTGACACAGTTCAACACGTCCCAAAAATGATTGGGACCCCTCACGCAGACAGACAAAACCTGGACACCCCATGTGCATTGAGTCGATGTGGTCATCTCCCCATGCTGGGAGGGTGATGGACAGGGTCGTGATGAGGGGGTGATGACAGGGGTGTGTGAGAGAGAGTGCGAGAGAGTGGATCGTGGTGTGATGCGATGGTCAGTGTCGCATCTCACCATGCCGGGAGGGTGATGTGATGGTCGTGGTGTCAGGGGATGATGTGTGATGGTCAGTGTGGCATCTCACCATTGACAATCCCTCACAACAAACAAACGCTTTGTACCTCCGCCTTCTCTGTTTCGAGTGCCAGCCACGCACGCTGTTCGCCCCCAGGGTTTTCCTTATGCCGTCTGACGATAATGTAGCAGTCCTTGGTGCATCCCGCGTCGTACACCTGCCCATGTCGTTGTCATTGTTCTGTAATTTTCGCCTCGAAGTGACAAGGAGTCAACAGGGTGAACGAGACATGAGCGCCGCCGCAGACACAGGTTTGCGACATGTTCCTCTCTCTTAGGCTCCTCTCCGTCGAGACGGCTCGCTACTGGGCGGACAACAGAGAGAGTGAGAGGGAGTCATCTTTCTCGAGCACTCTTGTTTGCTTTGCGGGGCAACACAGAGAAACAACGCGGGGTCTCTGTGTCGCTATTACCTCGTGGTACCAAGCGTGCTTGAACGCCTCCCGAACTCTCCCTTTGAGCCTTTCACGACACGCGATTTCTTGCCGCTCAATGAGGCCACCAGGGCCGCACTCCTCTGCCCACTCTCGTCTGCGCGCAGGCAGATTAACCTCCCACTGCTGAACTCTCCCACGTAGGCAGAAAATACAAGGCAATCTCATCGACACGGGATACAAGCACGGGGTGGGGGGCGAACTTGTGGCGAGCAAGCATGACATCACGAAGCATTTTTTCCGTCATCTTTTTCTCTTCAGCGGCTTCGCGCTCGACTCGCACTTTGTCGCATCTCTGTTGTCGACAGGATTGTGAGTTCGTGTGCCTGTGTGCGCGAGCGCAGGCGGCAGCCGGCGTGTGCAGACGATGTAAAGAAAGTGTCACCAGAGTAAGTGGAAGTTCACCTGTTTGTCCTTGAGTGGCACACCCATCACAGTTTGAGGCGGAGGTCGCCCGACTCGCACTGGACCACGCGTTTGCCTACACAGCAGGTTTAGAGGAGCAGGCGATGCGAGTTCCCCTCACTTGGTGACTGTGGTTCGAGGTCGGCGGGCCTCAAACTCGTCCCGGACCCGGTGCAACTCTTTGTCGATGGCCACTCGCGCTTCTTGGTCGAGGGTCTGTAGATGTGAGGACACAGACTAATGTGAGACAATTTGCACCTGCTGGAGCACATCCCTCTCGACTCTGTGTCGCTCCCTCAGCGCCCCCAGGACTCGAGACAGATCGGCTTCGAGCTTGGCTCGATGATCAGCTCGTTTTTGATCTGCTCCAGCGACAAAAATGAGTCTGATTCAAGCTGTGGTCCAATTTCCATACCTCGCTCTAAACCCTGTGCATCCCGAAGCTCTTCTTCGGTCTGTTGTATTATTTGTGCTTGCTCAGACCAGACTGCGCGCACACGCTTCTGGCCAATTTCAAGAGCGAGCGATTCCGATTCTGCAATCAGCTTGTTTGCGTCGGCATCACCATTTAAGTGTACAAAGGTTGGCGGCATAACACAGACATTGGAGACATTTGGGTCCTTGAAATCTGGTGGCAAGCCACAACGATCAATCTGCCTGGGAGCTGGAGCAAGCGGGAGATGCGGCACTGTCACTGCAGGTGAAAGGTCTGGCACATGGCTTGGAACAGCGGGGGTTGGGTGATGAAACTTCAGGGCCCATGCCAAGTCGCTCATAGTAGAAACCAGATTGCTCACACCGCTCCGACTCTTTCAAAGTGGCATTTCCTCAGTTCCAAACACGCGGCTCATACACCACACCGGTGCGATCTCGATACTGGTGCCAGTACAGTAACTTCAGATGGGCGCACCTTGAAACAGGCTTTAAGTCTTTAACAAGCATCCTCGGAAACCCCATACATACAACGCCATACACTATGCCCCTTGTCAAACCCAACGAGTGGAGCACTCGTGTTGTTCTATGAGCTTGTGGTTTACGTGACGGACGTAGGGCGTGATCGATGCGTTGCCACATTTTCCAGATGTAATTTTAAGAGAGGAGAGGAGAGAAGAAGAGAAGAGGAGAGAGAGAGAGAGAGAAAGAGAGAGAGAGAGAGAGAGAGAGAGAGAGAGAGAGAGAGAWTATTCAAAGTGCAACACCCACCCAGAAACGGGGATTGGTCCAGGTGCGAACTGTTAAATCGCCGCGACCAACAATACGCCTGCAACTAGGTTGCAAGGCTGGAACAACGCTAGCAACCGCAGACGTCGACATAGCATTCCAGGACAGCGGAGAGAAAAAGATAACAGTGGGAGCACTGGGAGGAAGAAAAGAAGAAATGCCCAGATCGAGGAATCGAACCTCGGCCTCACATTCTGGTCTGTCATTTCACTACAATATTGTCGTAAGCGAAAGACTGCCTTGTCGCGTGTGCTACCACTACACCAATCGAGCAACTAATAAGGAAGCGTGATGAAATTTCTGGCTTTTCCCAGCCCACAAGTTCCTGAACGCGTTACTACTACGGTAACAACAGCCGATGGCGTGGCTGGTGCGCTGCTGACAGGGTATTCAATGGGGAAGAAGAAGCCCGGGAAGCGGCGTCGGCTTGTGCTCGCACAGAGGAAGGAAGAATTACGTCTTCAAAAACTCATTGATAAGAAGCCGAAGAAAAACTCAAAGGAGCGGCAGCAGAAGATTAATGAACGGCAACGAGAGAAGAAGAAACTGGAGAAGGCCGCGCTCGCAGCACTAGCCGCGCTGGAACCAAAAACTCCGACCGAGCCCCCTTCTGGTGAAGTTGCCCCTGTGAAGAAAAAGCGCCATCGAGGGGGGAAAAGGCAAAAGAAAAAACCTTCGACCAATGCGGCCGAGAAATCGACTGGCACGATCGAAAACATCGAGGATCAAGGTGGAGAACAAGTAAAAGATGAAGAATAGAGCGATCATTGACAAGAACGCGGAATTATGTCCTCTGTTGGACCAACTCGCCCCGAAGAAATGCCACGAGACTCTGGAAATTCTTTGGTGAACCAAACATCCCGATGACAAATGCAGCGAGGAGGCGTGCGGGGCGCCATCGATGTGGCAGGAAGATGAAAATTGGAACTCGTGGTATTTTTCTCTGACAAAAAAAATGTGTCCGGAACTATCACCGGGTGCCGTTGAAACCGAAACGTCCACGCGGTCTTCGGTTCCTGGCCGACCTCAGCTCGGTGCAGGAACATCCATTCATTATGGTACGTCAACTATTCAGATGCGTTGGCGAAAACTTGAGGATCCATGAGCAGGACGCTGTAGAGCCTGGACCGCCGGAAATCAGCTCTTGTGCCAGAGCAAGTAAACAGCTGTCACACGAGTAACGTATCTCCGATTCTTTATATCGATACAATCAGTATTCGTTGGTCGTTGGTGTTGGTGGTAAAGTCACGAATGAGAAATTCAAAACATGCGCTTGTTGTCCTTGTCGCCAAGGAGCACTACAATTGTACCAGCCACACCTCCACTGAGCAGCGAAGCCAGCCAGCGTCATGGACGAAAAAGCAAGATTGTGCTCAACGGAACTGCGTGGGCAGGGTCAGTAAGTCAGGTGATCGGGTCGTTCCTCAAGTTCTGAAGATGGAGCGAGGGTGGCCGGCACCAGGAAAACGCAGCCAAGCGAGCAGCTGAACTAACGGCTGAGATCTAAGCAAAATCTCCTGAGTGGTTTCGCGGATTTCGACCTGTTTGGCGTGGATCTCAAAAAAAGACAGAAAAGGCTGGTGAACTTACCGGGGCATTTCGGATCCAGTAGTTGGCAGCCCACTTTTGGTTGCCCTCCCCGACAACATCGCAGCTTCCGTGTAAGCTGTTCGGGTCCAGCTCGGTGTGCTGCGCAGGGTATGAGTGTGAGTGCAGTGTGTGAGTGCAGCTGTCTCTGTCTGTCTCTGTCTCTAACGTCTGCCTGTCTGCCTGTCTGCCTGTCTGCCTGTCTGTCTGACTGGCTGGCTGGCTGTCTGTCTGTCTGTCTGTAAGCTGTTCGGGTCCAGCTCTGTGTGTTGCGCAGGGTATGAGTGTGAGTGTAGAGTGCAGTGTAAGAGTGTGAGTGCAGTGTGTGAGTGCAGCTGTTTCTGTCTATCTCTCTGTCTGCCTGTCTGTCTGTCTGCCTGTCTGTTCTGTCTGTCTGTCTGTTGGCTGTCTGTCTGTCTGCCTGTCTGTCTGTCTGTAAGCTGTTCTGTTCCGGTCCAGCTCTGTGTGCTGCGAAGTGCATGAGTGTGAGTGCAGTTGTCTCTGCCTGCCTGCCTGCCTGCCTGCCTGCCTGCCTGTCTGTCTGTCTGCAAGCCGTTCGGGTCCAGCTCTGTATGCCGTGAACGCACATCCGTTCTCCCGGTTTCCGTTAGCGAAGTTACGTAGCCACCACGGGGATGGGTCCACCATCCAAGTGTAGAAGATCTCAAGGCCAGACCTCCGTCCTGCCTTGCTGCCTGACTGTCGGTCTGCGAGCCTGGCTGGCTGGCTAGCCAGGCTGGCTGACTGACTGACCGACCGACCGACCGACTAACTGACCTGGCTAGCTGGCTGGCTGGCTGACCGACAGACTAACTGACCGCTCTCCTCCAAAGCCTCGCACGTATCTTGGGGCTGCAAGCACTCATCAAGGGAAATCCCAACTGGTATGCAAAGGTCCGGAGTGCAGGTCCAAGGCTTGCATCTGCAGCGCAATCAACATCAAAATCAACTCACCCGGTGGCCACTGGCAGTCATCGAGTAGAAGAGCACCGCTGAGCCTCTTTTTGGAGCAACTTTGATGCCTCTGCGACAATCCGCGTAGTTTGACACAGGCGCTGGGTTCCCTGTGATTCGAGTCAAAACGCAAGTTGATGCCTCTGGCGGAGTTTGCCACCGGCGCTGGGTTCCCTGTGACTCGAGTCAAAACGCAAATTGACGCCTCTGCGACAATCCGCGTATGGGTTCCCTGTGATTCGAGATAGAGAGAGATTCAGGGCCAGCGCAAGGGAGAGCGGAGATAGAGACACACACAACTGCAAAGGGAACACACGCCGACCAAGCCATCGATGTATTCTAGTGAGAGAGATAGATATATAACATAGAGGTACAGCGCAGGAAGACACACGCAACTGCAAAAGGGAACACAGTCGCCACCGACAAAGCCATGAATTTATTCAGATAGATAGATCGATAACATACAGGGACAGCGCAGAGACACACAAACGCACCTGCAAAAGGGAACACAGTCTCGCCGCCGACAAAACCATCGGAGAGATAAAACAAAACTGTAACCATGCCTGTGAGTGAGATGTTAGTACCTTGGACACTCTCTCGAATGGAGCCGCTCAGCTGCTGCAACACTGACCATGTTTGGAAACCTCTCAGGGAGACGCACTAGGAGGGGGAAGAACGAGCACACGGGAGGGGAGTTCAAGGACCCAGAGACTTCCTCTCAGGGAGAGAGGGGGCACGCACTAGGAGGGGGAAGGACGAGCACACAGGAGGGGAGTTCAAGGACCCAGAGAGCAGAGGCGTAAGAAACCACCAATTCGTTCGGGGCAACGCGAGCTGAGCTGATACTCAAAATACCCAGAGAGCAACGCAATTTGAACAAAGCCGAGGGGGGCTCACGGTTGACTTGATCGAACCTCGGGTCGGGGTAAATCTTTGGATCAAAATAGTCATGATGTGCATAGTAGTGCTGGCCCTCCTCTGCCAGGGATTAGTCGCAGGTCAGAGACAATAGAAAGGGAACGCACCGTATCGAAGAACCTGCATGTCTTCAGCGTTTATCATGGGCACCCGAGTGAGCTCGGCGACCTTGATTTTTATGTGATCAAACACTGGCAACGAGACCGACGCCCAGCTGCAACGGCGTCAGACGCAGGATTGACGTGCCAATGGACTCACGCAGTGCTGCTTGTCCGGACTCCAGAGTTCACGGAAGATTTCCCTCCCTTCTCACCCGCAATAGCAACAGTGGATGGGCCCATCTTGTCTCCTGCCCAGGTGATGATTGCCTCGCACTCATCGGCCGACAGGAAGTTATCGATGAGAAAGACCTTCGGAGAGACAGCCAGAACTTCCATTGACACATTGCGATTCTCACATGGCAAAAACACATCCTCTGCAGAAAAACTTAGGATGTGTCTGACAAACGAAGTGGGGCACCTTTCTTGTGCAATTTGCTTGCAGGAAAGAAGAAAAACTCCTTCTCCCTCAGTGGATAAACCTGCACAACGTTCGAAATCGGTCCTGTGAACGAAGCAAAGAGAGATCCTGACCTTGGATGGAAGGAGGTCTCCTTGGGCAACAGGCACTCCGTGTCGATCGACTAAGGAGAGGATTTTCTCACCGGCAACCTCGCTGGCAACCTCGAGGAGCTGAGCTAAGTCAGCGCGCTTCTGGGTATGAACGACATGAAGCGGTTCAGATTCATCCATGTCTTGACCAACAGGATACAACTGAAGCTCCATCACGCCGCTGCCTTCTGGTCTGTACCGCCCGAACTCTTTGAGGCGAGAAATTTCTCGCTGCAGCTGACGAAGAGCAAAGTCCGAATTGACGTGGAGTTGGGTCCGCAGCATCTCCTTGTCGAGCTCAACGAGGCGTTGCCCATTGATATTTTTATCCAAGAAGATTTTCTTCAATTTTGGGTGACCTGTTGAAGCGAGCCAAAGCCCAACATCATCAGGACTCCATAGCTCTGTTTTCACATTTTCAATTCGGAGAAGACCCTGAGCAGGTGGCTTCCAGACACCAGTTCCAGTTTGAGACAAAAATATAAAGGCTCCACAAAGATAAACAGCAAAAAAGGTCCCAAGGACTCCCGAAAGCACCTTGCGCAGGGCCACCATCAGAGCGCGGCCCTTGAAAAACACTACCGACGTGGGAACGTTATCATTATGTACCGACCTTACCGTAGTACAAAACTGTACAAGCAACTGGCTACCGGTAATAGTGGTATAATTTGCTAGAGTGACGCCATTTTTGAAATCTTTCTGGAGAGACTTTTTAAACTAGATAAAGATAGATTGGCTTTCAACAATTACTATCAATGTTCGAACGATTCGTCTAGCGAGGAGCAGATTTTCCAGGGGTGCAAGGATGTAAGAAACCAAATCGAAAGTCGAGGCTGCGCCCGCAGCAAATGGAGAAAGCAATCGATCTCTTCGGGCTCCGGAGTGGCATCAATCGGTTGCTGGAGGACCGGGAACCTTTCAAGTTGGTGGTTGGTGTTTGTGTCACTGTGACCGCCGTTCAATGGTTGGTCAACCATCGGAGAGATCTGGAGCGCTCTGTGACTCGTGGTGCCCTTACTGCTGCCGGTGGATTTGTGGACTCCATCAAAAAGGAGCTGGCGGAAGAAATTCAGGTGCTTACCTCCAAGTTCGGCACCGTTTCACCCCCCATGCAGGTTCGCGATCCCCCAGGCGTCCAGGCGTTCAGGACCATTCCTGCGAAAGGAGTGGCCCATGAAAATCTGGTGCAACAAATGACCGTGCTGGCGAAACGAGACGAAGAGGCCTACGGACCAGGAAAAGTTTCAGGGTGAGTCGTCGTTCGTTCTTCTTCTTCTTTTCAGTCATGAACTGCTCCCAGGTGCGTGTACCTTGGTGACAAGGCTCACACGGAACTTCTCAACACCGCGGCCGCCATGTTCGCGTACGCGAACCCGCTCCACCCCGAGGTCTTCTCGTCCACCAGGAAGTTTGAGTCTGAGGTCGTTGCTATGGCTGTAAACATGATGCACGGCACGGATGAAGTCTGTGGTGCAATGACAACGGGGGGCAGCGAGAGTATCCTCATGGCCATCAAGGTAATCTTATGGCTATTTCTCGAAGCGCATGGTGAATACACAACACGGTTGACACGTCAACATAAACACGGCTGACACGTCGACCATAAATATTCGGCTGATGGCATACTATGACGTTCATTGAATGACACGTTGAACCGATGAGTCTTCTTTTCCTCGCGTAACACAACGCTCCCATCGCAGTCGTATCGGGACTACTACGAGAAAAAAAAGGGGATTGTTCGCCCCAACATTGTGATTCCTCGAACTGCTCACCCCGCGTTCGATAAGGCCTGCCAGTATTTCAAGATTGAGATCCGCCACGTTGAAGTCGAATCTGATTTCAGGTACGGACCCCTTATGATTTTTGGTGATTTGGTCGATGCCCGTTTGGAGTCTTCTTCGTTGGTTTTGTTTTTATTTCTAGTACGCACATGGTGGAGTCAATTCTGTGTGATATGGAGACACGTTCTGGAATAGCTTGGTTCGGTCGGGTGACTGGTTCGGTCGGGTGACATCTGTCGCAGGGTGTCAGCCAAAAAAATGGCCCGGTACATTGACGGTAACACTCTCTGCATTGTCGGGTCTGCCCCGCAGTTCCCTCACGGAATGATTGACCCCATTGAGGAGCTCGCTGCGTTGGCTCAGGTAAAGTGCTCGAAGCTTGCTGCTCTGGCTGAGGGGGGTGCTTGAATCGACTTTCTGTCTCTGTCTGTCTGCCTGTCTGTCTGTCTGTCTTCTCTCTCTCTCTCTCCCCCCCCCCCCTCTCTCCTCTCTCTCTCTAGCTTGCTGCTCTACCTGAGGTACTGCTTTCACCAAGATAAGCGACCCCGATATGTCCTCTTCCCTTGCAGTTCAACGCACGCACTCACGCGCGCGCGCACCCACACCCATACGCACTGAACTTGCTCCACCCACCGAAAGCTGATGTTTCCGGCTTACTAGTGTGGTTCTGCAAAACAAAAAAAATCCGTTTTATTATCAAAAAAACTGTCCCATCTGGGACAGGTTTTTTTTGTCGATTAGGAAACAAAGGAAAACCCTGTTCAACGTGTCAGATCAATCAAAATATTTGATTGATCTGACGTTTGAGTCAGATTTTTTGTCGTGGAACAGTAAGGTTTTTTCCCCCGCAGAACCACATTACTGATTGCTTTACAGGCGCGTGGCATTGGTATGCATGTTGACTGCTGCCTCGGCGGGTTCATGCTTCCATGGCTGAAGAAGCTTGGCTATGACATCCCTAATTTCGATTTCCAAGTTCCCGGGGTGACCAGCATGTCTGCGGGTGTGTTGTTTGTTCTCTTACTCCCTCGTTTTCTTCTCCATTCTCTCTCTCAGCGGTTCCTGAATGGCTTGAATCCTCTCCCTCCCTCCCTCCCTCCCTCCCTCCCTCCCTCTCTCTCTCTCTCTGTCTTCCTCGTGACCCGGCTGCACCCCACTCATGCACCCCAACTCCTGCACTCCTGCTCTCACGGAGAAAATAGCTACTACAGAGGGGCGACAAACTGGTGACACAGTTTCAAAACATGTTCTAGTCATTGATGACAAACGGAGAATGATCATAATCTCAAGCTGTCGCCTCTAGTGAAGATCTCAGCAAACGAGTCTGGGAGAACAGGAGTGAGAGAGCAGGAGTGAGAGAGCAGGAGTGAGAGAACAGGAGTAGGAGTGAGAGCAAGAGAATGATCGCAGAAGTGAGAGACCAGGAGTGTGATCACAGAAGTGAGAGTGCAGGAGTGGCTTTCTCTCATCTCGCTCTCCTGCGCTCGCAGACACGCACAAGTACGCCTACGCCACCAAGGGCACCTCCGTGGTCATGTACCGCAGCCGCGAGCTCCGTCATGCGCAGTACTTCTGCATCACGGGTTGGCCCGGAGGCACTTACGCCTCTCCCTCGCTCTGCGGTGCGCCTACGTCCGCACATACAGAGAGAGAGAGAGTCCAAGTCGATGTTCATGGTTATAAG
>QUTJ01031142.1:0-10036 GCA_003573635.1 Goniomonas avonlea | reverse complement strand
GGTCAGACTTGGCACCTGTCCCGGCTGACAGGTCAGACTTGGCACCTGTGCGACAGGTCAGACTTGGCACCTGTGCCGGCTGACATGTCGGATGGCGCAGGTGCAACTCGGTGGTCACTCACTCGTCCGATTTATGTTTTTTCTCTCACGAGAGATGCGGCGTTACTCGTCGCTTTATTTATGTATACGTACGACCTGTAAGCCGGCACAGGTGCAGGTCTGTGTAAGTCTGACAGGTCAGCCAAGACCGACGAGATGTACATAGCGAGATTCCTGTTGCCCAACCCGACGTCGTGCACAGCGTTGCCAAGACTGCGCCGCCTGCGTTTCGCAGGCTTGCACTGTCCAAGCGGCGGCGGCTTGTCAACCCCGTAATGTGATGTGTGATCGGAGCCTTATCCGGAATGCTCGCGCCTGTCCCTCTGCTCTATGGTGGCGCACAGGCCACGTTGTCACACACCAACCCTCGAAGCGTGGTCAGCCGCTGTCACGTGATCAGAGACCGTCACTGGTCAGCCGTGGCGGTCGAGGTGTGGCCAGACAAAGGTCAGGCGCAACTGTATAAACTTTGTCACTGACCTGTTGTCTGACATGCGTTTGTGTCGTCCCCCTCTGGGTTGCAGATTGCGTAGAACCTGCAGATTACGTACAGCCGACCGCACGAGCTGAAAAAGGAGGGCAGGTGTGGCACTTTATCCGCGAGAACCTGAGTGGTCACAGACACCGGGCACACTGCAGGTGGAGGCAGGTGGGCACTGGACAACCGTAGAGCTCAATGCCTTAATTGGGACTCATGTTGAGACCGGACCTGGATATCGAGTCATCTCTCTCTGCCATCTCTCGTTCTCATTGGCGGTACGACGGTCGTGACTCTACCTGGGTGTGTTAGGTGGGGCTGATGACGGGGTGGGCCGCAAAACAATTTCTTGTCGCAGCGCGGCGACTGCAACACCGAGGCCTCTGAGACATGGCAGAACCAGGCCTGTGAGAGACAAGGGCAGAACCAAGGTCTGAGAGAGACAAGGGCAGAACCAGGCCTGTGAGAGACAAGGGCAGAACCAAGGTCTGTGAGAGACAAGGGCAGAACCAGGCCCTAGGGAGAGACGAGGGCAGAGGCAAGGCAACTCGATCGTGGTGGCATGTCTGCGATATCGAAACGAAATTACGAAACAACTTTATCTCACAGACAAGGACAGAGAAATCCAAGGTCCAAAGCTTATTGTGGTAACGCCACCTTGTGGCAGTCCACGAGGTCCGTGCCCAACAGTCGCCCACTTGCTGCGTCACCCTCGCACATGTCGGAACACGATGCGCGTGTCCACCACGCCCTCCACCTCTTCGCAGGCAGGCGCAGCGTCACACCCACCACGCTGTCGCCGCAGCCTCGAGGAGTCTCGCCCCCTCCTCTGCGGCTCGCACCGAGGTGATGCCGGCAGAGCTGAGGGAGTGCACCTGCAGCGGGGTGTGTCAAGTGTGCCCTCACAACTGAGGAGTGGACTTGCAGCGCAGGGTGTGTCAACAAGGCATGCGCACGTACCACGGTGCGGCTGCCATTGCTTGCGACAACTCTTGTGGACCTATGGAACCGTGACTGCTCTGCAGCTCCTAGGTGGCTTGAATACTCTCTTTTTGCACTCGTGTTAACGCTGTACGTTTTGCACTTTCTGGGCTCTTGCAGCCGAACTGGAAGAGCACGACGCAGCACAGGGCACGCTCGTCGGTCCAACATTGGCGCTGGAGGTGTGAACAATCCCTGAGGATAGACCGAGGAGCACGGACCTGCAGGACTCCAACAACCCGGCCGCCTGGTCGGCACGGCTGGTGGAGGGGAATGCAGACGATGTCCCTGGGCTGCTCCTCGCACGGATGGCAAACGTCAACGCCGGCTGCGTATCTGTTAGCGCAAACAAACACAGAAACAGTGGCATATTCACACTACAAAATATCCGTATGCCTGCAGCAGCACGCAGAGATTGGATGGCGTTGTTCAGAGTGTGGGGCGGCTGTGGAGAGGCAGTCTACCGTCTGCCAAGCAGAACACCAGTAGCAGGAGGAGGCAGAGGTGAGAGAGACAGAAGGAGCCACGTTACTTTGAAGAGGACGAGACAGAGGTGAGAGAGACAGAAGGAGCCACGTTACTTTGAAGAGGACGAGGCAGAGGTGAGAGAGACAGAAGGAGCCACGTTACTCTGAGGAGGCAGAGAGGGGCGGGAGAGACAGAAGGCGCCAGACCAGACACTCGGTTGGCCCAACGTTACTTTCGAGGAGGAGGAGGCAGAGAGGCAGACAAGGTCTGCTCAGGCAGCACGCTCGTGCGACAACCGTGGAATCTGCACTGGACTGCCACGATCGACTGCCACGGCACAGCACTACCGTCGACTACCAAACCAGAAGAGTTCACGGTCTCAGTCACTAAATCACTATGACTGACAAAAGAGCCGGACCATCGAACTGTGGGTGCAGCAGTGGCGTGGCAGCGTGCACCACTTTGTTTCTTCGGGCGCAGAAGCCGGCCAGCCCGCAGCGCACGCTGTGCACCTGCTCCGCCTCCTGCGCACTCGTTACAGCAATCCATCGCTGACGAGACCATGACTCGGTGCATCATCTTGTTGGATGTGAAAAGTCAAATCGCACAAGTACGTCCATTCAGCAATGAGACACCAGGCTGCAGCCATCCAAAGACCAAGAGGGCAAGGGGCCGCGGCTACACCTCTGCCTCGGTGTGCTCCTCGCGGCTTGACGGTCTCCGGGTCAGCACGTACTTGGACTGCACCACGCTGCTCGCCTCTCCGCCTGCCCGACCGTGCTGCTGCGCCCGCGGTGATGCCGCCGGGTGATTGTGGGAGGTGTCTGGTGTGCTCCTGATTTAGGCTGTCAGTAAGAACGACGCTGTACCCTCTACGCCTCGGCGCCTCACCAAGTAAGGGACAGACAGGAGCACGCCGCCCTCGATTACCCAGGCGCGTCACAGTGCCAACAGCTTCACCATCACAATACTGACCGCTCCAGCATCACGGCAACAGTGCCGCTTACAGGAGGGGCTTCAACAGGAAGAGGAGCGACACAGGAAGCCGAGGAGCTACAAAGCACCTGGAGAAGTCCAAACATGCAGGAAGGTCTACAAAGGGAAGACTACCAGGAGGAGCTACAAAGTACCTGGAGGAGTGCAACCGTACAAAGGGAGGAGTACCAGGAGGACAACTAGACAGGGAGCAAGAATGATCCAGGTAACCATATCGCGATACGCGTTATCATACGCGTCACAAAATAACCCTGTCAGTCATAACGTGCTACACTGACGCATGTCTCTAACAAGACTCCCACTTAGTTGAAGGATCGTTCAGCTCCAGAGTCTGAAGAGCCCAGAACCATCACTTGCCGCCAGGTCGGGTGGGAGGCTCAGCTCACCGCCCGACAAGGTCCATGCAGTGTCAACCAGTATGCGCCCTGAGAAAATTACAAGCTCACCTCACCCTCGACAAGGTCCATGCATGCGCCCGAAGAAGATTACAAGCCCACCTTTGACAAGGCGCGAAGGTCTCTGTAGCCGAAGAGAAAACAACAAAGACGCTCTCCCTGACAAGGTCCAACAGTCTGTCCGCAACCTAAGAAAGCGCGACAAGGACGTACCCTCGGGAAGGCCCAAGGTCTCTCTGCACCCTGGCGCAGTGAGAGGTGATTGAGTCAACCAACATCTGCAGCCGGTTCTCGTCCTGCGGCGCTCCGTGCACACTTCTGCTACACTGGTGCACGCGCCGTGTGCTCCGTGGTGGCTCCCTGTCGTAAATCTAACGATCAGGTTTGGAATGATTTGAAAGTGGTTATACACTGACGTTCACAACCTGGATGTGTGTCACGTGCCTCCAGTTCCTCCCCATCTCCTAACGATGTACGCTAACCGGAGTTTGGCGCACTCTGACACCTAGGACACCCCACGCAAGCCTCAGGCCACCGTGAGCCACACACATGCCAATGAAGCTAAATGCAGGAGGTGCCTGACCCGTCTTTTCTGGAGGCTCAACTGCACACACAGCAACCCATCCATCTCCGTTTGACGCATGTCTACGTCTCATGTCGATGGTACACACCGCAACCGACTCATCTCCCTGCGAGAGCCGCACCGTGCCAGGGACACTGTGACAACGCAGCACAGTCGCTGCCCTTGGGTCGGATCGCCCACTGCGTCGTGAATCACAAACAACCTCGCCCGGTCCCCTCCTGACTCCCTGCAAACCTGCATGCCCGTGTTACCGGCTGTGGGACTCGTGCTGTTTGCACCGATTGCGTAGCAATGGGGTCCGCACAACGTGCCAGCCAATGTTCAAGAGCCTGTGCGGCGGAGAAGAGAGCGACTACTATGCGCGGTGGAGGATAACGTGCCCATCCAAGTGCATTGACGGATAACGTGCCCATCCAAGTGCATTGACGGATAACGTGCCCATCCAAGTGCATCGAAGGATAACGTGCCCCCACGTGCATTGGCACACCCAAGTGCATTGCGTCTCCAATTACCTGCAACAAGTGGGAGCGGACGAGGGACAAGGTGGAGACTTGCTGGCGTAGGGCAGCTGCAGCAGTGTTGGGGGGCGACCGTTGAGAGTTGCGCTTATGCGCAGCTCCAGTACTGAGCCGCGGGGCGACGGTGTGCTTGGGCGCCGGCCCAGCTCCACTGACCAAGCTTCCCAGTGTAACGTCAGCCGGTTTGTCATGCTCTGCATTATCGTGATCCTCTGCGGGAGGCATGACCTGGGCCTCAGTGATGTTGTCCAGCGCACAGTCTGCCTCGTGACCCTCTGCGGGAGGCACGACCTGGGCCTCAGTGATGTTGTCCAGCGCACAGTCTGCCTCGTGACCCTCTGCGGGAGGCACGACCTGGGCCTCAGTGATGTTGTCCAGCGCACAGTCGGCAGTCTCGAAGGCAAAAACAGGCCGTCTCGCGTCGCCTCTCGTCACAGGCACCGCTGCTCTCGTAGCCAACGACAGACCTTGAGACAAGTTTCCTGAGACTGTGGTGCCGTCCCGCAGCAAATCGGGACTCACCCAAGGATCTTGTCCACTCATACTGGCACCGGAAGAAACGGTGGCAGCTTGAACTAGGGCAGCGTGCACTGGGGGAGAGCGTGTGCCTTGCACAGCGCTGGCGCCGTCAGCCACGTTAATAACGTGCACAGGGGCCCCTACGACCTCATGCACAGGGACACCAAACCCGAAAGTCGTATCTTGGCTGGGACCAAGCGCAGCAATTTTTGAAGTTTCTATCTCGGGCCCCAGGGACGCGGTGCCTAGTTCAGTCGAGCCGCTGGTGGTCTCTGCTCCTGTGGCAACGGGAGCGTCGGAACTGGTTTCAGTGACAAGTGCGATTGGCACAGCTGCGGTGCTTCCCAGCCTCAACGCGGCTGCGGGCGAAGGCTGGTGAGAGGCTGCCTGTCCCACCGCCTCGGCCTCGAGATGCGGCCGAGCGATCACAAAGTCTTGGCCGTACCGACGTTCATACGTCAAAAGCTCGCTGTGCGTGGCGCAGAACGCCTTCAGCTTCCCAGGGATTTTCCCTGACGGTTGTTCTTTGAGAAAAACACCCAGCTCACCAGTTCTCATCCTGCCCCCATATCGAGTGAGCACGAAGTGCCGCAGAGCCTGAGCTGCTCTCAACGAGGCAGCGCTCCAAGGGTGCTGAGAGGGACCGTCAACACCACACGGCGGGTCATCAGTAGCAAGCTCCGCCAATGACTCAATCCTTGCAAAAGCCGAATCTTGCCGCAGGGTCCGTTGCCCATGCAAAGTCGGACTGTTTTCCACATCTGCTTCTGTCGCGGTGCCCTGCGCCTTTGGAGACCCACCCAGCCCTCCCCCACAGAGATCCTTCTTTTCCCGCTCTGAATCGAGGTGTGTCGTGCCCAAATCATCGCGTTCGTCAGGTCCAGTGAGAAAGGTGCCAAGTTCTTGTCGGCTGAAGGAGGGCGTTTTCGGGAGAGACGCCGGTGGAGCGATACTGGCGGCGTGTGTAAGGCGATACGGTCGGTGTGCAAGGTGCAGCGGGACTGTTGGTGTGCAAGGTGCACAAGCCGATGCTGTCAGTGTGTAAGGTGAAGCAATGCTGTCGGCGTACTTGGAGAGTCTGAGTAGCAGCTGATCCGAGGTCAGGTTCTTGTGCATGGCTGGGAGCTGCACCCGGGAGTCAGCCTCATCCATCTATTCCAGAGGTCGAGTCATTGACTCGAATTACCTGGGATGTGATAGCGGTGGTCAGACTTACACCGAGCAGCAAGCACAGGTGCGTCAGCGCGTGGAGGTGACTGTTAGTGAAGTATCCGGTGGACTTGTTAGCAAGCTCCGCCACGCCAAGCACAACACCCAGTGGTGAGCGAATTGGAACCGCGAGTGAGCAGCGGACGGGCGAGAGCCCCTCCTGCCCCTCCTGCGGCTCGTGCTTGAGGCGCACGTTGTCAACTTCGCTGCGGGTGTGTCAACCTCAATCTCACAACACGTGGGATACGTTGGCAGTGGCCAGGTACGGCTGTGATCAAGCAATCCAAATCAAGGCGGACCCAGAAAGCTGGAGCTTGTCTTGGCAAGCCACGGCCTTTCCACGTTTTAAAGCCTCAACGGCGGCCCCGTGCGGACTGGCAAAGACAAGAGTGGGCAGCGCGCGCACTGCCGAAGTGCGCGGTGATGCTTTCGGGTCGCCCAGATACCCAAGGAGGTGCTGGTGTGATTGTCACACTGTGATACTGTCACAGGAGGTGCTGTTGTTAGTGTCACACTGGGACGTTGTCATAGCAGGTGCTGTTATTGTCACACGGGGCCGTTGTCACAGGATGCTGTTGTTACTGTCACACTGGGACGTTGTCACAGGAGGTGCTGTTGTTATTGTCACACTGGGACGTTGTCACAGGAGGTGCTGTTGTTACTGTCACACTGGGATACTGTCACAGGAGGTGCTGTTGTTACTGTCACACTGGGATACTGTCACAGGAGGTGCTGTTGTTACTGTCACACTGGTAGCGAGGCTGGACGCGAGAGTGCGGCCAATCTCAAAAATCAAGGGATATACAAGAAAGGGGCGGATGTGCCATGTGCGCGGATGCACCTGACTTCCTGGCTTGATAAAGTAGAGGACACAACGCTCTGCGTCAACTGCCTCGGCAATCGTCACACCCAGCTCAGTTTGCCAGCCTTGTGTTGAGATCTGCGAGGAGCTTTTGACTCGGCAGCAACAATTACCAGCACTATCCGGCTCTCCCCACCACAATGTTCGGCAGGACTACAACCGATAACGTGCATCAATCGGAGTTTTTGTTGTTGTTGCACAGGACATCGCTGTTTATGGCACCTTACAGGACATCACTGTTTATGGCACCTCACTGGACATCGCTGTTTATGGCACCTTGCGCGGCGTGGCGACTCGTGCAACAGCAGCAACCGCATCCCACACCCGCTGGGCGCCTTGTGCAGAACTCAGGGGGCCAACGGACACACGCGCAACAGTCGCAAGGGCACATTCGTCAGCATGGGAGAAAGGCAAGGAGTCTGCTCGGTTGAAAACCTGCGGAGTGGTCACTGCCGCTGCGACGGTTACAGCGGAAGAACAGACCTCGAGCACAGCGAGAACTTGGCCGGAGACTGCGAGGACGGGAAGGCAAATGATGCTTGTGATGTTGGGGACTGCGGTGAGGCGATCCACCTTGCGGTCGGTGACGTGGCTCAGGAGGAGGTCCTTTCGGCCCAGTCGCTGCGTGCTTGCTAGTTGGTTGTGCGTACGTACGTACGTGCGTGTGTGGAACACATTGATTGGATGTCTACCCACCTCGGGTCGGGCACTGAGAGCAACACGCCCAGCAACACATGCGGACGTAACTTCGGCGAGGATGGGAGGGATGTCGAGGCATTGTCGGCACCGACTGGATGCCTTTTGTCCTGCCAATGCAAGGTCGGTGGAGTCTCATCACTCTCTGAGCGGCACAGCAGTCTTGTGCCTCCCTCTGTGTGTTCTCTACCCTGCCCACCAGCCTTTCGGATGGCAGCCAATGATGCAGACACACGCGAGCAAACTTGAAACACAACGATCCAGCAAGGCGATTCACGTTGATGCCAAATCACAACGCAAAGGCGGGCATCAAATGCCGCCGGGTTCAAAACTAATTGAGAGAAACAGCCACACACCAGAAAAACCGACGTATTCCTCTGCAGCCAACACAAGCACTGCGCGGCCCCCAGCCGTCTCCCTATTGTTTGGGATCAATTTTGATTGGGTTTTTGGCCACTCAAGGCAGGTGTGCGTTTTCACAACTCAACTCAGGACACGGTAAGAGAGCACACCGCGGCAAGCAGGGAGAGCACCTGCGAACAATAAACACACGAGCTCCAGCAGCTTCAACGACGTCGAGTGCCCCTGCTGCCACGCTGGTTGCTGCACGCGGCTCATGAGCTTAGAGAAAGAAACCTACCTTGTGGGATAAAAATACAGGACGATGTGAGTTCACACACCGGCACAGCGACAGTCGTTGTCCCCGTCGATCACCTCCAGCATGGATGATAGAAGCCGTTGTCGCGCACCGGCTGTCCGGATCTGCCACATGTCTAAGAAACAAACGCGCGACGCAAGAGTTGACATTCGCAGAAGCGTGGGTTCAAGGATGCGCAAATCAGCAGACAGATTTGATTCGTGTGTCAATCAACAGGGGCTTTCGAAACCGCTTGTTGACTCTCTTGTCTCTAAACTCTGGTTGTTGCACTCTCCACGGCAGGATGATCAGGGTCTGCTTGCCTCGCTGTGGAGCGATTGAAGCCAACGAGAGCGGTCTCGATTTTCAAGGCGGCTCATTCCCCACAGGGCGCCTGCGACAAAGTCTTGGGCGCTTAGTTTGTCCATCCATGCTTCAGAGAACAATGATTCGACGCCTTCCCCTGTCCAGTTGTGGGATGGACTGTCGGTGTTGCTACGGACAGCCGCCAATGAAGAATCGGATGAGCAAGACATCAAAGACCCTGTCCTCACTGGGATAGGATCAGTAAATTCGAGTGACTCCACGAAAACCCTCTTTTGGTGAAGATTCTTCGGATCGGGAGAGCAAAACTTTGCAGGCTTGATTAGCGACTTGATTCTGGCGTCACGGTCCTTTTTGGTCCTCAATCGTTGTGATAAGTGGTCCATGCTACCTTGTCGAATTTCCGACTCGACTTCACATCGTCGATGTCTCTCTACAAGAGACCGAACAGCTTTTACACTTCGGCCCGCCAATGCCCGGAGTTTTCTTCGCAAGGATTCGATTTCCTCGGCCTGCTGACAGACAAGTCTGTCCTTGATCTCCATGGCAGCAGCCAGAGCACTGCAAACGCGCAAAACACGGGACACTCCCAAAGGGTCCTCTCGAACCGATTTCAACTGAAATTTTGGCCGAGGCAGATCAGGCCTCGTATCAGCAGCTGCCGTGTTCGTGGGGGGAGATGAAGCCGTCGACGCAGTATCGCACAAAACAGACTCAACCTTCTCACCAAGAGGAAATTGATACCTTGCTTCAATCGCAGTGAAACTGACTGGGGTCATTCGTTCTTCCTCGGTGTTCCGAAATCGGTCGAGCACTCGATACACGAGATCATGATGGGCCCCAAGCTCCTCTTTCGGGATTTCAGGCACGCACGCCAGTGCCACACCCCCCTTTGAAGATTTCTGGAATGCGCGCTTTGACATCCTTGGAGGTGGATGTTCTCGCAACGCTCCCGAGGGGAGCTTCAGCGATCATCATCATCACCATTTTGCCTAATCTCGAACGTCACCAGTGTATGTTGATAAGATTTGAGCGATATGAATAAAAGCTATCACGTAATTTCCCGCCAAAAAAAATGAAATGGCCAAACCACAGCCCAAGCAAAACAGAACCACCCCAAGAACACAAAACAGTTGGCCTTTCCGAGAACTGCAGAGGAGCTCGCGATTTTGAGAATTCCCATGGGCATGCAACCCGGCCTGGTGATAAAGATGATCATAAAATTTGCGCAACAAGTCACAGGTACAACAGGTGTTTAGGGGAGGAGAGAG
>QUTJ01031141.1:0-10036 GCA_003573635.1 Goniomonas avonlea | reverse complement strand
TATATATATATATATATATATATATATATATATATATATGGCCTTTCCATGCACAGCAACTCCATTTAATAATCGCGCCAGCTTAGCCTCTAGTAGCTCATGCTTCGTCCGCTTCATATGTGGCCCGCTCGCAACTTGGCAATGCTCTCCAACGTACGATGGTCAAGGACAGCGTCAAGATGGACGTCGAGGCACTCTTCATCGTACTACAATACTCCACTCAGTCGATCACTACTTCCTTGGCTGCTCTCTCGCTAAGCACAACCTGCCGAGCCGGATCTACCCCAATGCCGACTTAAATTGCTTGATCGGCCTCACCTACATACCCTCACAGTTCGTGATGACTAATCTCCTCTGCCACAAGCACCGGCGCAACGAGTTCTACAGCAACCTCTACACGCAGCTTGTCGAAAGATCGACCAAACCCTTGCGGACAACGTCACACTCTCCATCAGCTTCTGATTAACAACCAAGGGGGGTAAGAAAAATAAATTATATTTCCGAAAGAAGCCTAGATTTCGCCACGCACACAATGGTGGCTCCAGACAGAGAATGAGTGAGAACAATAATAAGAATTCATGTCCAGTATGGGTAGCTTCATTGGTGTTCCCCAGTCGGACAAGAGCACAGGGGCACAGGGTGTTCCACAGTCGGACAAGAGCACAGGGTGTTCCCCAGTCGGACAAGAGCACAGGGCGTGCCCCAGTCGGAGAGCACGACCGGAGGACCGCGGGAGTTGGGAGTGTGCACCCGTGAAAGACGCCACACCCACATGTGACGAGCACAACACGCCACGTAGGCGATCACTACTTCCTTGGCTGCTCTCTCGCTACGAGGTGTCTCGGTTATTTCAGCTCGCTTCGCGCCTCGAGTAACGGATTAACACCGAGAGACATCACTCTGTACTTTCAGGTTTGGAGGGTGGGAGGGGTTCCATCTCTATTTATACATAAAAATGACTACGACAAGGGACAAAACAGCACGCACTGCGGCTGTTTAAAACGATTCCAGTTAATATACACGCCACCACAAAAAACAAACGCAACTGGTCTCACCACGTCTTGGTTCACCCAGAACCAAAGCGCGCAAATGCCCAGTTGGTTAACAACGAACCGGGAGCCAGTTGTCGCAGCTTACCACCCAAAGATGTACGACACACCCTTGCTGATCCTCTGGTAGTTATCGTACTGCCTTGTGGTCCAGTTATCGAAGCTTTGATCTATCAGCGAGTGCACGTACGAGACACACTCCTCCTCGCTCTGCCCCGGTAAAAAGTTACGGCGAAGCAGAGAAACAGTCTCGGCAGGCCCCTTGCTAAAACACGGCAGTCCCAACTCCCGTCCCAGCCCGGATGCCATCATCTCTACCAGCAAGAGGATCTTGCTCTGAGAGCGACGCGCGTGGAGGAACCCCTGAACGCAGAGCTCGCGGAAGTGCATGAACACCACACTGTGACGCCCACCCATAACCTCGACCAGCTCCTGCAGTGCGCGTGTCAACACAGCCCTCTTGCCGCCTCTCCCCTCCCTTCCTTCCACCCACAACCTCGGCGCTCTCCCTTCAGTCTGCGGGCAGATTCCTTCACGAGCAGGTGGTGAGCACTCTCGCAACGATCCCCCTCGACACGCCATCCCCATCACAGCCTCGCATCGTACCTGTGTCAGCTTGAAAGGCGCGCGCTCAAAGTTTATTTGCCCCGGAGAGTTGGTGAACATGAAGCCGTAGTCAATGTGGATGATGTGCCCCTCACGATCCAGCAACACGTTCCCGTCGTGTCTGCAGAAATCGATCTGAGAACGAACAACCATTCATCTGCATTGACTACGGCTCTGAGAATCTGAGATCTGAGAACGAACAACCACATCATCCACATAGACGAGAATCGTCTGGTTCGCTCTACCACCACATCATTCGTTCTTTGGTTTCTCACCATAACGAGCACTCGTCAGCATCCTCTAGTCTGCGTCTTTAAACCGAGTCCTTCCGTCTGGTAACCGCCGAATGAGAGTCAACGCACCTGTCTTTGACTTGCAGCAAGAAGCACACGACAGCGTAAGCAGCCATCGACTCCACAAACTTGCGCTGCGCCTCGAGAAATGTCGGCGTGCCCTCCTCGCCGTAGCACTACAAAGGACACCGTTACATGATCACAATGCTGATGGAGTCCGCATCGCAGTCTAGCAGAGGAAACAAAAACAAAGTATCGCAGTGTATCGAAGAGCGCCACGATCGTTAACGCCGCCATCATGAGACGCGCTACAGGCTGTCCTCGTGTAGCGATGTACGAACCACGTGTTGTCTGTGACATATCACTGCGACACTGTGACACACTCACTCACGGAGGGCACGCGTGGCGGGGGTGGGGAGGGCTCACCAGGGTGAAGTAGGCATGCAGAGTTGTGAACCCAGGAGTCCGAAGGCGTAGCGTTTCCAGTGATATGCAGTCTGGGACTGCCTCGATAAACCCAGCGTCCTCTGAGCATACCAGAACCTGCAGAGAAACGTGTTAATCTCCTCAGGCGTTTGGTCTGGTTGTCCTGGCATTCCTGTCCTGCCCCCCCCTGTTCTGTTCTGCCCTGTCTAGTCTCCTGCCCTCCTCCCCTACCATGTCCAACCCTGCCTGCCCAGCCCTGCCCACCTTCCTCTTGCCCTCTCCCTTCCCTACCTGCCTGTGTCTCTGCCCAGCCCAGCCCTCTGTGCGGCCCTGATCACTGCCCCGCCCTGTCATGCCTGCCAGTGCACCGCGACATACCCGATACGGGCGCAGCCACAAGCTCGTCTCGGACTGCTGGAAAATGTCTTGGAACAAGTGGATCAGGTGCATGGCAAACTGCTCCTGCCGCAGGTCGTCGCCAGACTTGACAATGAACGATATCAGTGCTGTCAGATGAGTTAGTTGTCAAGTCGAAAATGCGCACTTGCCTGTGTGTCGGGAAGAGCGGGGGGGGGGGCGTGAGCAGGGAAAGGAGGGAGGCGGGCCGGGCGCACGTACCCCAGGCCGGAGTGCCCACGTGTGGCGAATTGCGGTGGACCCTCTCGCGCTTTTCCGACCAGGGCTCCCCAAAGATTGCTCTCAGCATTGTTGTGTTTCCCGCCATGGACGACTCTCCGTCACTTGGGCTCCCTGCGCAGGCGTCAAGACGCTTAAAATACTCGAGCAACCTTCTCTCTCGCATCGATTGTTCTCTGCACCAGAAAAACCGCCCAGACCGCTACCTCCCAGTGAGAGAATGAGGAAACACTGAGGTCGCACCAGGCACGACGGTGTCCGTAAGAGGCATGGAGTCCAGATCCAGAACTTGCACCTCCGCAATTAACAAGTACGGTGCCCGCGTCTTGGTGTGAAACGCAAAACTCTCCTCTGGCGGCACCCGCAAAATTGTAAACTGTGGCAGCTTTTCGCGGAAAATAGGAAGGTAGAGGCCGGGAGGGAGCCGCTTGTTCATGTGTGCGACGGCAACGCGGAGCTCTCGGTCTGCCGTGCATCTTGGTGAGGGGGAGACTTGGAGGGGAGGTGGAGGGCAGACACAAACAACGCACTGCCGCCTCAGTCACCGATACAACAGCGCACCGCAGTCCCAACACAGACACCCGCACTGCGATCCCAGACATGAATTGCTCTGCCGCTCGCAGGAGAGCACGCACGTGCATACACATGCTCATGCATTTGGGCACAAGGCACTGTTATGCATTTGGACACAAGGCACTGTTCACACACGTGCATACACATGCTCATGCATTTGGGCACAAGGCACTATTCACACACGTGCATACACATGCATTTGGGCACACGGCACTAATCAGGTTGGTAAGTTACCTCGAAACTGTGGAGGAACCAAGGGGAGCTTGGTCCCAATCTCTGCACACAAGCGCAAGAATTTGCGAGATCTGAAGAGGAAGGCTTTGCGTTCTTTGACGACTTGTTCCTGCACGTAACGAGTGTGAACATCGCACCAGGAACGTTCGAAGCGTTGCCGAGCTCGCTAAAGAGCGGGGAGTGAGGGAGAGCGAGAGAGAGGGAGCGAGGGGGGCGCCAGGGTTGGTGCGGCACAAGACAACGCAATACAATGAAGTGCGAAATGCAAGCAAGGCAAAAGACACTGCATCCTCTCCACCGCCGACTCCCTCCCTCTCCCTCTCCTGCTCCTGCCCCCTCACTTGCCATCTCGCCCCTCCTAATCCCTCTCCTCCTGTCACCAGCTCTCTCGCCCTCCCTCGCCGGCCCCTGATCGCAAGTGTGCACGACCCACCTCGCCCAGCGAGCACACAGCACCGACGCCACCCTCGCTGACTGACAGCACCCCGTTCTGCTTGGACCGCGAGGCCTCCTCCGCAGCCGCAGCCTGCCGTTGCGTTAACACAAATTGTCAACCCGCAACAAGCAAGGAGCGGGGAGCGCCAACCACAACTCACAGGAGCAGGAATTGTGAACCTTGGGTGGCTGCATGGGCAGCAATCGTTGGGTGAATGGCAAACAGGAGAGTGTTGGCAAACAGAAGCAGGAGTCTCGAGTGAACGTCGAGAGTGTTGGCAAACAGGAGCAGAGTGAACCTCGAGAGTGTTGGCAAAGCAGGAATCTCGAGTGAACCTCGAGAGGGTCCAGAAACAGGAGCTGCACCTGTGCGGCAGCAATGCCTGCTCTGATTGGCGCCTTGTGTGGTGGGAGCTGCGGCGGCGCAGGCGACGGCGTTCCGTCGACACTCGTCGGGAACATGACCGAGGACGACGACTGGGTCACTGCGTCAGTGCCGTGTGCCAGTGAAGATGCGCCCGGCATTAGAGCACCTTCACTCTAGGAAACAGGGCAGCATGCAAGGATCACGCACGTCAGGCGACGAGTCAATGTTTGCCGCCTCTCCTAGGAGCTCGCCACTCAGGAGAACGTCTTCAATAGCGGAAAGGAGCCGCGCAGCTACAGCAGGGGCGGCGGAGGAGGCGGCGCTGACATACTGGGAGAGCTGCAATTGTGTGTGACACAACTGTGTGTGTGTATGTGGAGTGAGGGACACATACTGGGAGAGCTGCAATTGTGTGTGACACAACTGTGTGTGTGTGTATGTGGAGTGAGGGACACATACTGGGAGAGCTGCAATTGTGTGTGACACAACTGTGTGTGTATGTGGAGTGAGGGACACATACTGGGAGAGCTGCAATGGTGTGAGGTGCACAAATTGGGAGACTGGGAGAGCTGCAATACACTGGGAGGGCTGCAAGTGTGAAACAGTGAGAGTGACAGGTACAGTCGGGTGCATATGGGAGAGCTGCAATTGCGAAATAGTAAGATACAGTCGGGTGCATACTGGGAGGGCAGCAAGTGTGAAACAGTGGGTGTCAGGTACAGTCGGGTGCATATTGCAATCAGGGGTGAGGTCCAGTCGGGTGCATCCTGGGAGAGCTGCAATTGTGAAACAGAGACGATTGGGTGTTAGGTGATCGCTGACACACAGGGAGAGCTGCAATTGTGAAACAGTGAGAGCTGCAATTGTGTTTTATCTGACAGTGAATCGAGAGTGAACAGACCTCCATGCCAAAAGGAGGCGACGCCCTGCAAAGTTCCAGGAGGGAGCGTTGCAAGCTGTGGTCGTCTTGACTCTCATGCAAGGCCAGGTCGCTGGTTCCGAGCGTAAGCAACATGCAAACCGTCTCGTAGTACGCAGGCGGGTGCATGTACACAGAAGCACGCCATCAAGTACACACACGCGAGCGCGGGGGAGGGGGGGTGGGGCGGCGTTTGCAATGGAGGGCTGTGAAGCGCACCAGAGAAATGGAAGGTACAGCTCGACTTGCAGTGGCGCAGCGCTATGCAGGTTCAACAAATGACTGCAGAAGCTACGACGAGCTTCCTTTGGACGTTTGTACAAATGAAGTGCCAGAAGAACATCCCAGATGGTGTGCGTTGAATCATCAACTGCGTGGTCCATGTTGACAACCAGGAAAAAATCAAACGTTTGCTCACCTTCGAGGCCGCGCCGGATAAACTGTTCGCTCAAAACATCGCGCCCACACAGCCCGGCAAGCTTGAGTGGTGACAAACCCCGATCATTGCAGAGCGAACTGTCGGCGCCGGCCTCCAGTAACATATGAACAATGTCGGTGTGTCCATAGACCACTGCCTTGTGTAAAGCAGTCTCGCCAAACCTAGTCGATTGCCAATTTGGGTCTGCAGAATTTGCCAAAAGCAGACTGACGGCATCAGCGGACCCGACAATTGAAGCGTAGTGGAGTGGAGTGTCGGACCTCATCTTGCGACCCGTGGTGGGTGCGTCTGCGCAATAATCTCACACGCTGCAGTATTTAAAACGATGTGAACTAACCATCAGGATGCAACCCGTGCACGTTGGCGCCTTTGGACAAAAGTAGCTTCAGAATCTCGACATGACTTCGGCTGGCAGCCACCAAGATAGGGGTCTGAAGTGTCGTTGTGCTGTCTGGAGATAGCCCCTGCACCCACAATCAGAATATATTTATATATGTTGTTGTATGATGTGTCCACCTGGCCCTCAAGAACTGCTCTTGCAGAGTCAAGGTCGCCCTTACGCACAATTTCCATGAACACATCTGCGGACAATGAACCCTGACCCTCCAAAACGAAATGCCACGCACCTCGTACACAACAGAGTTTTTCGCAAGCATCGCACACACGAACCGGCTCCGAGAAACCAAAACAGACAAGTGGCCGGTACTTCGTGCTACAGTTGTAGCAGAAGATTTTCCCACAATGTCTGCAATGATGCTGCGCGAAAATCAGCACACCGACTTGGAGGAAGCACTGCTCACCCTTCGAACATCGAACGAAAAGGCAACCTTGCATCCGTTGCAGTGGCTAGCCGAGCCGTCGGGCTGCCACGGCGGCTTGGACGGCATAGCTTTGACGTGCCCCCTTCGACTCTTGGGGAGAAGGGGCGCTTGGTCGAGCTTGTCCAAAGTGCCCTACGGTCCGGCTCCTTGACCGATGATTGGGCGGACTGCCCCCATATGGAGTCGGGTGTGTTCAACGGTGGGAACATGACCGAGTCGTGTGGCTCAAAATAGCCTCAAATTGTTCGCTGGCTTGGATCTGTCCCTGTGGTTTAGGTTAGGTACGGTACGTTCCCTACTTCAATCATTTTGCCTTTTTTGGCGATTGGGTCGTTATCAAAATATTCGACTACAAATGCTCCTCCTTTTATGGGTTTTTAATGGTATGATCCGTCGAAATCAACGGAGTATTGCAATCTGGCAAGGGCTCTGTATATGAGGCACTTTTTCTTCCCAGTGCAGTTGTTCCCCAGCCCATTGCCATTGGGTCCGGCGCAACCAAACCCCAATCATCCAGGCGAAACTGGGTTCCGTGTGGGAGCGCGAGCGCTGTCGCTGAGCCTGTCAAGACGGAGGTTTTACAGCAGTTCCTGAGGCCGGTGCGTTTCGCCGTTCGGTTGCTTGTGGCTCACACTTGTAGCAGAACTGGACGCTGGACGACCAGTTGCAAGAGCAGGCCCGTGCCTTGGGGAAGGAAAGATATAGAGAACTTAAGGTATGCGACTACGTGTGTGTATCACACGTGTGTCAGCTGTCTGCTGCAAGCTCTGAGCCTCCCACAGGCAACATGCAAACAGTGCCATGCTCTCGGCCTACGATGGGTTCTGGACAGAACGCAACCTCCTTTGACCCAACAGAACTGGGACGATTTGTTCACCAGTGATGGTCGAGTTAGGAATTATCTGCACACTCGACAATCGGTGTTCGCTCGCGGAATCGAGCCGTCACTGCGGCCGAGAGCGTGGACAACGTTGCTAGTGGACGATCCTGCTGACACAGAGTTCCAGCGAGAAACAGAACACAAACATCAACTCAGAGAATATGTACATCTACGAAAGGCTTGGGCTGATGGTGAGAACCCTTATCCTGGGTTTTCAGACTACCGGTATGTTGGAGCGCCTCGGAACCATTTTTAAATCTCTGGTTGTCAGTCATCTCATCCTGATCGACATAATGAGGACAGACCGAGAACTCAACATCTTTGCGCGTCGGGGAAACCCGAATCTTGCCGCAATGATGGCAATTTTACTGACGTGAGTGTTGCTTTGTGCTGCTGTGCGCCTTTTTCGGGTCACCAACATCACGGTTCTCGCAGATATGCTGTGTACGCCCCAACTGTTGGATACTGCCAAGGCATGAGCGATGTTCTGGCTCCCCTTGTGTCCACAAGGCTAGTTGATTGCAGTCTCGCCCCTCGAGAACTGCAATCGGAGCAACCGGACTCCAGCTTGGAGGTATGTGTTCCAAGCCAAGACATGGGCGCTCGCACGCACTGACAGACTTTGGTCGTAGAAGTTCAACCTGGAGGCGAACGCTCCGGGCGGTTGGCGCGTTGAGGAGGAGTCGGATGTTTTTTGGCAATATGTCAACATGATGCGGCACATGGGCCTAAATTTTGACAACCATCTCAAGGGAACGCGCGCTGACTTGAAGCTGGTGCGTGTGTCCGCTCATCACATAGTTGTGCGTGCTTGTTTGCTCCCCCGCGTTCGCTGGGATTGTTTCAATTGGTCACACGCCATCGACATCATCCCGCCAGGTCGGACTGGTCTTGAAGAGAGTCGATCCTCTTCTACATGAAGTGATCAAGCGGAAAAACCTCAAGCGCCTCGACTTTATCATGCAGGTGCGATGGCACCACACATGGAGAGAGAGGGACACACATACACACACACACGGGTGACAGGGAGAGAGGACGAACTGACACCCACGCAGATGACGAACTGACAAACTGACACCACACGCAATTGACAAACTGGCACCGGTGCGTGATCGGAAAGCCGCCGAGAGGGTGGGAGGCTCACACTTTCCATCGAGAGCGAGAGAAATATGCAGGAAGCCACAGCATTCATATCATATCCTCTTCGACTCGGCATGAAGGAAGGTTGAGGATCTAACACTCGAAGCACGAGCACTACTCCGACTGTGCATTACCGTACATTGTGTCTCTCCAATCCACCTTTGTCAACCATTTCCTCCCATTCAGTCCCATCAGCCTCTGCACCTGTCTACCCAGCACCGCCAGGTTCCTGTCTAACCACCACCACCAGGTTGTGCACTTCCAGCACCACCAGGCTGTGCACTTGCACCTGTCTAACCACCACCACCAGGTTGTGCACTTGCACCTGTCTAACCAGCACCAGCTTGTGCACTTGCGCTTGTCTAACCAGCACCACCAGGCTGTGCACTTGCACCTGAAGCGTGAGGTGGGACCGGCAAACACACCAAGGCTGTGGGAGGCGCTGTGGGCGGAGCCGTGGGGGCAACACTCTCATGCAATTGTTTTGGCAGCCCTTGTTCGCGAGAACCGGTGCGTTCGTTTGGATGTTTGTTGTTCCTGCTACCGCTGTGCTTTCTGCTGGTGGCGGTGGCGATGGTGGTGGTGACGCTGTTTCGGTTTCTGTTCTGTTTCTGTTGCTGTTGTGTCGCTGTCCGTGGTGTCGCTGTGCGCCATCGCGTGACATGTGTTGGTGAACGGTGGTGCGTGCGGTTGATTGGGGCCTGTCATGTCGCCTTGCTGTCTCCCTCGTTCTCTCTCGACAGTATGTAACTCGTTCTAGCTCCATCTCTCTTTCCTTGTCGTCTCCATGTGACGCTGTCCGCGTAGGCGACTCATCATGGATCCAATCACCGGAGAAACTGAGGTGTTGTCGCTGTTCCAGTCCTTCTCCTCAGGCGCCCCAGGCACTGCTGTCGACGTCACAGTCCTTCTTGCTGAGGCCGACGCAATTTGGCTGGCCCTCGTGACTGGTGCGTCTCACCTTCGCGGTACGGTGCCCGCCCTATTGCTCGTTGTGCTCTCATGTGAGAAAGACCATCACGGGTGTGAGCTCCCCAACCTTCCTTAATGCGACGTTGAAGGATATGATATGAATGCTGTGATCTCCTGCATATCCCCAACCTTCCTTCCCGCATTAAGGAAGGTTGGGGAGCTCACCACCCGTAATGGTCTGCCCCACCCGTTCGGGTATGGTATGGATGCGTGAGCGGAAGTGCGCTCTCAAGCTCCAACAGAGAC
>QUTJ01031140.1:0-10020 GCA_003573635.1 Goniomonas avonlea | reverse complement strand
AGGACGTCAGAGAGGGGGGGGGGGGTTCAGGCAGATATCCAGCGTACTGCAGCTATTGGCTGTGTTGGCCACAATGAACCAAGTCTACAATGTCCGTGTCGTGTCAAGTACAGCCTCACCCGGATTGAAGTGCAATGTCCACCGAACCAGGTCATCGTGGGTGACGTTCAACTCAAACGACGCTGTGATCCGCAATTCGGGCACGGCAGTGCTGTTCAAGACCACATTCTCTTGGTGACATCCTGCCTGCTTGGGGAGCAGAAGTCGCGGGAGCTTGTACTCTCCTGGTGTTGGAGGGGTGCACGCTTTCGCAAGCTCCTGCGCGAATCGTTTTAATGTGCACTAGAGGAAATGCGCAAGAGGAAATGCGAGATGCATAAAACGTAAATATTAGATGGCCTCGTGGAAGGTGAATTGCGTTGGAGTATGGCAGAAGGCTTAGGTCGAAACGATCACCTGCAACCACGTGCAACCAAGGAAACATTTCATTTTCAGCGTTAGGTGGCCGTCCGCTCCTTGCCGAGTTTGACATATGAATCACAGGGTCTATTGCTTGTCAACAGTCAAATTAACCTGACTTGCCCCCGGGCGTTACGTGCCCTGGCATCTCGAGAAAAAAAATCAATGGCGGATGTTCTCGCTTGCTATTATCCATTGATACATGTATCAGATGCCATATCCAAGGATGCTCTCCACAAGTCGATCAAGGTGGGCCTCCAATTCTGAGGGAGGTGCCAGTTTCGCAGCGGTGTTGTATCAGTAGCCAGTACCTAGTGCTGCGTAATTCGGACCTCCAACACCAGTGTTTTCCCTCCGCCGATCGCAATAAAAAGCCTGTTTAAAGAGCTGCAAAACTCGCGCAAATGGGCAAAGTGCCTTGGACCACGAACCTTGGACCACGAACACCGAAGCATCCTCGGGTCGACATCCACCACTTGGCCGAGCTCGTTGTGGGTGCGGACCAAAAGCGAAAGCTGCCCTGCCACCTTGAAAGAATGGACCTATGCAACAGCTTAAAGGGAGCCAAACACTCAGGGCAGGCAAGAGCAATCGCGCTTATCCTTGTTGGATAGAATTCATATCGTAACGCAACATGGATTCATATCATATCATAACATAACATAGGATACCCCTGATGTCAATATCAAACGATATCTTTCATACCTTATCATACCAGGTTCTTGATATATCAGGGATCTGAGCTTCATACCATATTGTATCAGGTCCCTTCATCAGGTCCTGATGTCTTTCATTCGATATCGTATCAGGGACCATATGGGACATGATAATGAAAAAATCCAGGATACCGAGCGTCAATAATCTACCATATCAGGGACCTGATGATGGAGTGTCTATATATATGATCCAGAATAGCAAGCGTCTGCCTGTGGCAGATAGCAAATTGTGCACTCAGTCAACTGAACTGAGTTTTCGTCGCAGAACCTAATGACGCACCTGGGTCTGATCAACGTTGCTGTTGCTGCGTCCAAGTAACGTTCCTGCCAGCACTGTCAGAGGGCATTCAGGATAGAAGCGCCCTGCGGCCCGGTACAAGCTTTCATGCATGTTCACATTTCTGACCCCAGTTGTCAGGAGTGGATCACCCTTCTGCCGCTATGATCAAACAGACGATGAGGCAAATCAATAAACCTGCCGAGGAAAATCCAATGGAAGAGGCTACTCACCGTCGTTGCAGACCTCAAGAAAGCAGGCATTCAAGCACGGCCAAAGCCGTAAAGTCACAGCAGCTGGGATAGCGGCCCCCCCTCTGCGTTTCACATGGAGGGTGTACTCCCGGAACGGGTCCTCGCTTACCTCTGGTAGTGCTGCATGCGTGAACAAGTCAACCAAAGGCCGTTATCGTTGCTAGGAAAAGTTAGTTGCAGGCCTACCGGCTGAGCTTTTACGTCCTGCTTGCGAGTCACAATCTATCGAGACATACATATACAGAGACATACATAGACATACGTATACACATCTTAGATGATATCTCGACACATACATGGATCTAGATACGGGCATAATGCCGGTCACAATATATATCTATATCAAGCTCGATATCTATTTATATATCTATATCTATATATAGATATATATATATAGATAGATAGATAGATAGATAGATTTAGATATAGATATATGTATATAGATATTGACACACACACACATTGTGCTCAAGAATGCGAGTCAAATGTTTCTGATGTTCCTGATGCGAGATCATCACAAGCAGAGAGGCAACAGCTTGTAAAGTAGCTTGAAGAGAAGCGCTCGTTCGACAAGTAGCGCTGGTGCCGGTGGGGGACTTCGAGAGTCGTGCGCACATCGGCTGGTGGTGCAAAAAAAATAAAAATCTTAGAGCAACTCTAACTCTACTGGTTGTTGCCATCGCCAAATTTTAGCCAAGTTTGACTATGGGGCTGAAGACAACCCCACCGGTTTGTCATACTTGCCACCCAAGTTGGCCCAATTTTGCCGAATCGTTATTTGTATTGTTATTTGGCCAGCCGAATGGCGATTCGGCATAATTGACTGAAGTGATGGCAAACCGGTGGAGTTGCTCTGTCCCACTCAAAAAAGTCCGGCCCAATGTCAGATCAATCAAATATGTTGGCTGATCTGACGTGGACCAGGATTGTTTCTGATCGACGAAAAACCTGTTTCGATGAGACAGTTTCTTTTTGTTGAAACGGACTTTTTCTTTTGGGGAACCAGCCTGATTACTTCATACAAGTAGAGTAACTGGATAACGTACAATATCTCCCGAAATTTAGCATAGATGTAAGATCGTTTAGTTATCATGGTGCACGTTTTGGGTGTGGGTGTATAGTGTCTGTTGTATGTGGGACAAAAAGTGTTACCCGAGGCAACGATGTCCCGAAACGTCGCGCGACCATCGTCACAGGAAATGGTAAGTTCTCCCTCCAGCGTCAAGGAATCATCTTCCGCAGAGATAACAACCTGAGGGCACGCCGTCGCGACATTCCCGCCTGTGGTGTTGGGGGAAATCGAAGTCAGTGAGTCGCGACAGCCGGGGAAGAACAAACACACAGGGAGAGGCATAAGTGTCAAGTGCTGCTTGTCTTGTCCCTAGGATTCAATCAGGGTTCGATAAGTTTTTATTCTTCGCTTTCTTGGAACGTGATCGGCTAACAATGGGGCTTGAACAGTCAGGGTGAGAGGTGTCGACAGAGTGAATCCTTCCCCCAGGCGCATGCATAAACAAGCACGTACGGCCAGCATCGCTATGTTAGTCCGACATACCTTCGTCCTTCAAGACTACTTCCAAAGGCGGGAGGGTGGAGAAGTTGGGTGATTCCAGGATTTTGTTGCACGAAATTGTTTTGGCGGCACCTAGATCTTGCATTAGCGACAGCTTCTGGTGATCATATGCGTGCGGATGTGCATGTGTGTGAAATGAAGGAAAGTGAGTGTGGGTCTCTGGGTGTGTGTGCGCACGCGCGTGCCTTGCGTGTGCGTGGTCTTTTGTATGTGTGTGGGTGTGCGTAGGTGAGTGTTTTCGGCATAGGCACACTGTGCCTGTGTATATTTCAGCGCGGTGTGCCTGTGCCTGTATGTCAGTGAAAGAGGTGTCGCTTCTCGCAAATCTTCCTCAGCGTACGCATATTAATCTTGCAAATAGATTATCATCCGCTTCCCCAATAATATTGGGTTTTTACAAAATATTAGATATGATACTAGGTCTCACAAACAGCGAATGGGCCAACATGCAAGGTATTGAAGGACCTGGATTGATGGTAAGGGTGACGTCCTCAGATTGGAGTTCCCCGAGTTGAAAATTGACAATTACGTCCTGACCGGCCTTGCCAACCGCGCAACAACTCACCTGGACTTGAATGTGAGTGGTGTTTGTGGGCCAGTTATGTGTCTGTAGTGCCGCAGCCACCTTCTGATACCTCGTTGTACCCGTGAATCACGTACCTCAAATGTCGAGTTGGTCTTGGAACCCTCGACGTCGCGGAGCTCGACACTGACATCCTCACCTCGTTGTGATAGTTTGACCTGAACACATCGTTAGAAACAATCCCTATGCTCTCTGCATTCGAACCACAGACACAGCAAGCACTCAATGACACAACCCCACAGTCGACACCGCACACAGTGGTGACAGTGCTCCAGCACACAGCACACAGCACACAGCACACAGCACACAGCACACAGCACACAGCACATAGCCTGAAATTTACTCAAACATCCACACGCCGACTCATAAGCTCATCACCGTAAGTGCGAGATACTCGGGTAATTCCGATATGCTATGGACACATCTGCACCTGACAGCAAAGCCGCCAGCGAGTTGAGAGGGAGAGAGAGAGTATTCATACCACTCCATGGCACACACCACAGCAGTCGATGACGGACGTGAACATCGATAGCAGACAAGTGCTGTCATGCTCACCATTTCCTTCGTGAACTCTGATGAGTCGACAGGGTCCTCGTTGTCATCAGCGACTACCAGCTTCATCTTGAACACCTTCCCGCAGGCCATTGTGTCGGCTGGGGGTCGATGCCGGACAAGCAACCGGGAGGGCCGTGCTGGGAGAGGAGTGAGCTCCTCTGAGTCAGTCACTAATATTTTTGAAACATGCTGAGCTCACTGCATGTTCAACGCAAACAGTCATCCAAAAATATTAGTAGACCCGCTTCCAGATATCTCGTCGCTCCCCTCCCTCTGGTAGGGAAGTGCACTCTCGACTTCCAAATGCACAGCGGGCATGCCCAGAAGACAGATAACACAAAGCAAGTGGTCAAACCATCGGTTCGCACGTGGATTCCCAATAAGGCGGAATTGGAGTGAGAGTTCGCCTCGCTCCACGCTACAGCACCAATTAGATTCACCCTTCGGAGCTGGAACTCCAAGCGAAAAATCCAACTGTAGGAGAGAATGAGCTCTTCAATAATGGAGAGAGTCGAATGTCAAACAAAAGTCAACGATTCGGCAAGATTTAAGACTCGATATTGTTCACAGGGCAAGGGCTAGGGCTCGTTAACATAGACGGATGGTCTATCCCCTCATCTAGGCATAAAATACACATTGGCGCAGAGTCAATTGCGATAGTGTTGGATGGGTAAGGGGACTTCACACCACGGCACCACGGCGAGACTAGAAATGGATACTTAGGGTCTGTCGGGGACAATAATCATAAGATGAATATCTGAGAGGATAGCTTAGTCATATGGTAAGTTACGATTGTAAGCGTCCATCCTGATGGATAACGTAATCCCATTGTGATTCACGATTCAAAACAGGTTATCCTATTTCTAATCATTGGCACTCGACTCAACAACCTTGACAAAGACATGTCTGGTTCTCTGCCGAAATCTGTCTATTCAAAACTTCTAGTGTTGGAATGGCAACGGCGGCCGTTCACACCACGAGATTAGGATTGGATAGCTTAGGTCGATCGTGGATCTGCGATCAAAAGCAAAAGTCATATCGTCATGAAGGCGGATCGCACAATCTTCTCAAGATCCAACGATTCTCAACAAGTTATCCATTTTCTAATCACCGTCGTGGTGATTATATACTGTTCACCAATTCACATCACTCAGAGACCTTCAAGGTGTCCATCGTACCGAGTCGTGAAAATAAAGCGGTTGGCGCTTAAAAGAGCTTGATCCACTCTGCCGGACCTTCAAGGCCAGGGGATTGGGCTCCGACACAACTTGCCCGTGACCATCGACAAGCTGGACTCTCAGTTTGGGCTCACTTCCAGCCTGCAGGACAGCCATCAAACACCGCGAGCACCCCCCCTCTCCAGTCAAGAATCAAACGATGATGTGCTTGTGGGGTGGTTGAAGGTTGTAGTGGTTTGCGTGTTGTTGTTTGTGGTTTTGCTTGTCAGACCGCAAAACCCTCGAAAGCAGGAACACACAAACGCACAAACACTATGACCCGCCTCACCCACAAAACAGCACCAACCCAGGCCAAGATGAACCCGCCGCTTGATCGAAATCCAACATGACCCCTCACGATGGCCAGCGCCACTCAATATTCAAGTAATTTCTCAGATTCATGGGCGAACCTTGCCAGTGTAGTTTAATCGGTCGTCAGTCGCGTGTTGCACTGCACACACCCGCACACACTCTGAACCCTGCAAACCTGCACGGAGAACGTCGGGATTTCCGAATTCGCGCCGACCGGAGGTTGTCTGACGCCGTCTACGATGAGCTCAATCCTGAGGTTGCGAGCGACGATGGAGAAGTCGACCGAGTGCCGAACGTCAGGTTGGCCCATCACAGAAAACAACAGGTGGCCGTTGGAGCCAAATGCCCCAGTCACTCGCAATCCTACGAACTGCGTTGTGTGATTGGCAGAGCAACGGCATGGAAAATAGAAACCGACAGGCGGGCAGGGTTCTGATGGGTAACGCACCCGGACCACACCGTTATTATGCGTTGGCAGCTCCAAGTCATCCCCGTGTTCAACCCCTTCACACTCCAGTTTAACCTTCGCTGAGTGCACTCGGTTGCCGGCAATATCCAGGACCTGTGCTGTTGTCATGCCCTCCTGCAGATCAATGACGCCCCCGTAGCACGCGATTATTGGGCAGCACGCTGTGGTTTCTGGGAAACCAAAGAAGGACATACCTTGAACTGTATGAACTTGAACAGCCGTTCATACAGGTTCATACAGGTTCATACAGGTTCATACATAACTTGAACGGTTCAAGGACATACCTTGAACTTGAACGGCCCGAGCTTTGCTCCCCAGTTCAAGGGCTCGTGACTTGGAGGGGGTTGGGCACCAACAAGTTCGAGCTGCATAGGAGGGCCTGCATCACAACAACTCAGTCAGCCAAGTCTTGGATGTCGGTTGTATCTTGGACCGAGAAAACCAAATAAATTTCCCCTACTTGAAGAGGGCAACCGAAAAGTCAAGCCGGGTACATATTAAAGAAGCTTTCTATGGCTTGAGTTCACAGGAGGGCGGAGTACAGCTGTCACGCAAGCATTCTGAAGCGTCTGGGCAAGTTGGCGCTCCGCCACTCCGCAAAAACGATGGAGCCGGGCATTTTTTACTGTTTCCTGTTGCACGTTTCACCAACCTGGCATGAGGCGCAGTTGTAGATCAAATTCCGAAACGCCACTGTCCAACTTGAGCGAGACGGTTATGATATCCTGGCGTTCGTTCGTGAGGTTTCAGACTTTCAGCAGGTAGCTGATGCAAGAAGACAACACGCATTACAGCCTGGCACAACAGAGAGAGACCAGCCCGCCCTGCCTGTTTGTGCCTCTAGAGCTAGCACGCTGGAATAGTATTGTTCCCTTGAGTCTCTCGACCTCCACCATGAGCCTTCTCGTTCACAAACTGGAAAAAAACTGAGACAGCCGAACAACACACATTTTGCCCGCCGTGGTGGTCGGGTTCAAGAATTGACTTGGGTTCCAGATGGCAGTGTGTCACAAGGTCGTCCCCGCGGATCTCAGGGTCCGAAAATTGTACATGGCCTGACTTGGATTTGATCGTCAACCGAGAGCGAAGGTCCTGAGCCATGAGTCAACACCTGGCCACGGGACCAGGACACACAGATGGCTCTCAGCACAGAGGCCACTCTTGGGTCTCGTCCAACATCTTGCAGGAGGAGGTGGCGACCCGTGCAACTGGCGAGTGGCAGGACCTCACCGAGGGTGTGGTGTGGTGTGGTTGCGGTGCGGTGCGGTGTGATGTGTGGTGCGGTGTAGCTGGAGAGAGGCCATGAATACAACACAAACCGGGGACGGACCTCTGTGGCTGGAGTAGAATACTGCCCGCCCTTAAAGGATATTTTGAGATCTGGCAAGGGATCGCCAAGGCGTGCAACAAGTTCTCGATCCTCCATACACCAAGATGCAATCACTGATTTGGGTGTGAGAAAGCTGGAGCCAGAAGAATAGCCAGCCGCAGGAGCCGCGAGAGAACGGATCAGAGAAGCAAGAGCACACACACCATTCGTCGCCTCTCCTGCTTGGACAGTGATACAATGCCTCAGTGTCGCATCTTCAAATCCATCCACAGAGTAGGTGATATCGTAGACGCCGGGCCCGAGTGCAACCGCACTGGCAGGCAGTTGAAGTTCCAGCTTGTTCCCGGTTGGGTCGGCCGATTTCTGGATGTTTTGTGTTGACCCTGATATTCTTCAAGTAGTCCACAGCTTGGATCTCGTAGACCAGATAGTAGACCAGATAGCAGTACAGTGGACTCCTCAAAATCGGTCATCGGTCATAAATTCATATCGGGGGGGCGGGGTAACGACAGTCGCATGCTGGATCTACAAACGGACTCTTTAACAAGTTTGAATGCAAAACCACAGCGGCGCACATGCAAGACTACCGCCGGTGGTTGACGTCGCTCGATCAAGAGAGTGCACCGGCCAGGTATCGGGACTTGGCCGGGCTTGAGAGACACTGCATGGAGCCTTATATCCCTTCCACCGAACTGCGACTCGCAGTGTCAGCGCATTGTCAGTAAAACATACACCGCATCTGAGCGTATGTCGCTTGCAAAAAAAGTGCGCAATTAAATCAAGTGCCTCTGGGGCACAGTACTAGTCCCCATCCGGATCATGAAATGCCTTGTACCTTCTCCCCAGCTTGCATTGTGCTTGGCGGGAAGTACTCTTCTTGGCCTTGCTTGTGGCGCAGCTGCAGCTTGTGCATGAGGGTCACCTGCAGACATGTTTGGGTGTGCAAAATCTCAGAAAAAGAGAGTATACGTTTCGTGCTGTTTTTCGCCAACCCTCGTTATCATAATCTTCAAAAGCCCCCGTGTCGCCTACCCAACTCTTTGGCCTTCCTTTGACGAGGTCCCTGGGTGTATCGTTCGATGGTCTCATCACCCCCCTCCCGTCGCCTCTAAATTCTCGTACCCTCTTCAATAGTTCGACTTGTTTCTCCCACTGTTTCTCGAGACGGCTCCCGGGCCGAGATCTGGAGGTCGCGAAAAAATTCTTCTGGATGCGCAGTAGGGACATAGCCTGAGGTCGTTTGTTAGAGTGGTGGATACGATGCGCACCCATCTTTGGGGGCGGGGGCGCGGGGGGGTGGAACTGAAAATCGAGAGAAAAAAATACGCACTTGCAACTTCGGCTTGATAGGGCTCGGGAGGTTCGAGATGATTGCCTCCTTAACAATCACCTGTGGCCGTACCGTACCCTTCGGACCACCGCAATGTCTGAGAGCTACGACCTAGAGTGCCGTATCAGACCCAAAGTTCATGAGGGGAAGATCCACACAGACACATGCCTGATACTGGAAAATGGTCTAGCGCGTGGACAAGTAAGTGAGGAGGGGAGGGTTAAAGCGAGTGATGCCATGATGTACGAGCGAGCGAGCGAGCTAGTGAGTGACTGTGATAAGAGAGAGGAGAGAACAGCAGAGAGAGGAAAGGGGAGAGAGGAGAGGAGAGAAGCAGAGTGAGTGGATGTGCCCACGTCACCCCTTGGGCTCCTAAAGATACAGGCTGATTTTCAAATTTAGATACCTCGCCGAGGCCCGGTGGATCATCCCTGTCTCGCAGGAAGGACACTCGGTCACCGATGCTGAGGTTCAACTCGGCAACCGTCGCGTCTTTGTAGTATTCCCAGGAAAATTCGGTCTGATCGTGATCGATGAGATCATCTTGATCATCTGGAACATTTTGATCGTCGAGCTCGTCCCTGTTCTTCGGGGTGAAGGACTGACCAAAGACCACCTGATGGATACTTCAGACTTCCATTCATAGGGCACAAAGCCCAGAGCGTGACTCGGCAGCCCCTACCTTCTCGTCGTGTCCCTGTTGTTGTTTGGCCCACTGCAACACGTCGTCTTTTGCATTTTTGAGGCGGTCTCGCATCATCATCAGATTGTCTCGCTGTTCAGCTGTCTTGCTGAATACCCTAGTCTTGGGCTTGTCCTACACGGAGCACTTCAGTATGAAGGTCTGTCACGGTCACGGTCTCGCGACCATGCAAGGAAGGGGGGGGTGAGTTGGGTTGGGGAATGGCAGGTTACAAAGGAGAGGCCTGAGGGAGAGTGATGGCT
>QUTJ01031139.1:0-10019 GCA_003573635.1 Goniomonas avonlea | reverse complement strand
GTCATTGACTAGAACGGATAACGAATTGATCTCAACTGATTAGAAAACCGTTGTCCGCCCCCTTCAACGCCAGCTCCGGGCAAATTCCGAATTTCTATCCAGGTGCGGCTGGCATATGAACCACTAAGGATTTCAGCGGAATATGGTTCTTACCTGCATACTTAGTTTGTTGTTGGCCAGCTTGGCCAGGCGCAGAGGGGTGTTGCCGTTCACGTTCTTCACAGTAAAGTCAGCCCCAGCGAGCAAGAGCTGCTCTAGAGTGGCTACATCATCAAATAACGCAGCCTGGTGGAGGCGAGTATCGCCGTTCTCGTCCATGACTGCGTTAGGGTCTTCGTCTCCCAGCGGCTTGGCTGGCTCCACTGGCTTGTGTGCAAGAGGCTCTGCGTGAGGGTTAGCGCTGTATGGCTCGCCTGAAGACAGAGACGGTGCCTAGGAGTGACACTAGTGGGTATCAGGTGCTCGAGGAGTAACACGCCCTGAAGAAAGGGCAGAGAGGACAGAGGCAGGAGAGAGGCGTCAGAGGGGCGACAGAGACGGGAAGGCTACAGAGTGCGTGCACCTCGTCCGGAGGCCGATAATTGGTCAAGAGTGCTGAAATAAAATGGACTGAGAGCGTGTGAGCTGACTCACTGAGCTTCAAAGAGTTCCCGCTGGTGCGCGCGCTGCTTTCAACCGCGGAAGCTCTGGGTGGAAGCGGAGAGTGCATGGATGCTCTGGGTGATACTGAGTGCTTTGGTGCCGGAGGTCTCCCAGGGGATGCGGCACGCGGCTTCGGCGAGGCAGGCGGCGACGTGTTTTTGGCCATGCCTATCACTGTCTTTGGTCGGTGGGATTCGCCACCGGACCTGTCAGAATCCATTCCTGTTGTTGAATTTGGTCGAGGGGCCGGTCGGTCACTTGGACGAGGTTTGCCCCGGCGAAATTGCTGCATCAACCAAGGTGAGCATCTGGTGCTCTATATTGACTGATTGACGTACAATGCTATACGGTGACGGTCTTGGCGAAGCCTTTACACTTGACGTTGCACCATCGCGTGCAGACGGCTCACCCCTCGCAGACGAAGCATCACTTCGCGCAGACGAGTCACCTTTAGCCTTCACCCAGGCAGCGGTGGGATTTCGTCGTGGGTCAGAGAGATGAGGTAACTTCGACTGAGAGGACAATTCAGACAACAGATCAAAAAAACAAGCGGTCATCGGATTACCTTGCCTCGAGCTGAATCCAAGGCGGAGGTTGATGTCCTGGCTCGAGCTGAATCCAAGGCGGACGTTGTTGTTCTGGCTCGAGCAGAATCTAAAGCGGAGTTGGAACTGGTGGGCTTTGTGGATGGTGGAGCGGATTTGGTGACTTGTCGATCCTCAGGATCAATATGAACATGTCTTCGAGGTTTCTTAGCGACCGGCTCAGGAGTACCTGTAGCACCCAGTTGTTTCTCTGCCTGCAAGTGTCTATTCAACGCAGCGTCAAAGCGTTTGCGCTGCTTTGCTGTTCTAAAGCCCAGCTCCTCTTTATCCTCTTCGCTCATGTTTCGCAAATCACGGCCACAAACTCGATGTCTGGCGAACAACTCTGCGTGCTGGGACATCCCGCTTTCAACAAGCCAGGCACCAACTTGATCTACAGTCCAGTCTGACATTGGTATTAACATTTCGTCTACAGGTTCCTGGACAAGTTCGTCACTCATTGTTTCCGCCTTGAGGACGCCGGCCCTCTCCAACCGCTGAACCAAGGGGTTTTGAGGTTGACTGACGGTGTGAGTATCGTTTGCAGTATCGGTCATTAGTTTATCGTACTCTCTACCGCAATTTACCGGTCATCATCGCCAACGAGGTTTTTTCAAAGAGAGGTTGTCGCGTCTTGGGTTTCCAGCGCGATGGATCTGAACACTGCCTACCAAGAAATGGGTTTCTCGAAAACAGAGATGCCGTCCGCGAAGGACGTTGTCCAGAGAAGGCGCGCTCTGCAACTTCGGTATCACCCCGATAAAGCTGCGGGCCGGTCTCTAGAGGAGAAGAAGCAATTGGAGGACAAGTCAAGCAGGATCAATGAGGCTTTCCATGTAATTTCGAAAGTGCTTGAGCGGCGCAAATCTGCAAGCTCGTGTGAAGGAAGCCCGGCGGTGGGAAGCCCGCTGGATCGAAACCGTTGGCTTCAGCAAGGAGAACACACAGATCTGGCATCGGCGACTGTGTGGCGTCCAGACCCCTCCAAAGACTTGGTGCAACGCCCAGAAAACTTGCGAAGCTCAGAAGAAGTCCGCTTGCAAGAGAGTATTCGTCGCTCTTCGATCAGTCGCATGCGGGAGTCGCTGTCAAAGTGCTTACTTAAGCCATCAGAGGCTCAGACTGCCCCAAGATCGGACCAGCATTGCCTAACACGATCAGTGAGCCACCACATTACTGGTGTCGGACGATCAGCTGTGGCTGAACAGCATTGTCTGGCACGATCAGTAGCTCACACCCCTGGTGTCGAACGATCTTCTGCACCTGCACCTGACCGTTACCACTCGAACTTGGGACGTTCGGCGCTTGCTGATCGATCCGTGCATCCCAGTTCCAGTCACGGGGTAGATTACGCAACAACATCGTGCCACTGCAGACTATCAGGACATAGCTGTCGGTGCAACTCACAGTTGCCTCAGCCGAGGCTCGGTCGGGCCTACAGCAGCGCTTTCTGATTGCTATTGCAAAAGATTTGTAAAATTATTGTACTTGTACAATGTTGGTTTGATGGCCGCTGAGGTGCAACCACCCGGGTCCCTCAACGTAACCACCATGACAGTCTCAGCTGCCACTGCAGCTTGACAGCAGCAGAGTCCGCTGCAAGGGAACTCCATGAGGCTAGCAATCTACTGTACGCGTGCTGGCCATCATCGGTGTTTTGGCTTGAACGGTCCTCCCGCGGCTGCTGGAATAGCAGACACAGCATCTTTCGAAGCGAGTGAACAGCCCAAGGTTCCCGGGGAGCAAGTGTAGAATAGTGTCGTGACAAACTTATTCCGGAATCGCTTAGTGGAGGACACCGCATACACTCCGTCAGGGAGAGTGGTACACCGGTAAACGTGGTTGAGCATTACCTGACGAGGGTAAGCAGCAGATTCAAAGGTAAAATAGCTTACGTGTGGTGGAACTTGCAAAATCAAAGGATCCCGTGATGGTGCATTGAGGAGCCCGAAACCAAGGTGCGCGGGGACCACGCGTCTGTAACGTGGATGAGTTTAAGAGCCATCTGTAGCCATCAGATCACGCACGGTTCCTTGCCAAAGTCACTTGGAGGAGGAAGATAGTCATCGTAACTGGAACGAGGAGATGGAGGGGGCTCTGAAAATCGAGATGAGATGAGCGCTCAAACTGCAGACACAAGCAACTCACTTTGGGTCATGTCGACTGCTTGCAACTCTGGAACGGGCGTCTCCGGTGCAGCAACCTCCGGAACCTGAGCCTTGTCCTCCTCAACAGTGACTATATTATTCAAATTTCCTGATGCGTCTCTTGCTTGTGGCTGTCCAGGTGCGCAACGCCACTCCCCATCAACAATGAACTTGTACTCATGCTTGCCTGGTCGCACAAACTCAGAAACGGCAACAAGAACTCCAGGACGCACCGGGAGGAATGTGAAGAACACACTTGAAACTACCATCCTCTTGTTTTGGTAAATAAACTTTCGTGTGCCAACCACAGTAAGACCCTGCAACAAACACCTCTTGCGCAGGCTCCGTCCAAAAAAAAGTGGTTGGAACGGCACATTTGAGGGCCTCTGCGCGAGGTTGAACAACCCAGCCACATTGTTAACGATTACCTGTTGATTGGCCACCTGGGGAACTTATGGACCCAGCCTTTGCGGGGCCACCGGGTGGCTGGAGTTTGTCCTGAGACTGGCCCATTTTGCTCAGTCAACGCAGTCAAAACCGGAATGTCTCGTCCCTACCGGTAACGTTACGTACCCAAGCTAAGTTTCTGCTCCTAGCTAGTAGGAACGCAGTCGCAACAATACAATCTATCAAACTCGCCTCTCATGGCGGCACAGCAAGAGGACGCACAAGCTTGCGCCCACTGCGCGACCACAGCACCGTCTTTGTTAAGATGCACAGCTTGTAAAAGGTGGTGGTTTTATGCTGGTTTCGGCGTAACCTCCGACGCAGGGTCCATTACTGCAACCGAGACTGCCAGAAGGCGGGGTGGAAAGATCATCGCGGCTCGTGCGGCTTCTGGAAGGTGAAGACAGCCACGGCCTGCTGGTAGTTTAACGAACCCTATCAGGTCGTGGGATTGTGTGATACAAGTGGCATTGATATCCCTGAGGATGCTAGAGGCAAGCTCAATCACCTGCTTCGCGAATCGAGACTCTCGTTCAGAGAATTAACAACTCAGCTGCTGCAACTGGTTGTGGATTTTGGTCTTTATTCTGCGCCTATAATCGATACGTACCGTAAGGCCCTACCTCCTGGGATGGATCGCTCATTGATCGGTTGGTGCTGCTTGTTTCTTGATTGGTGGTGATGTAGACTTCAGATTGCCTCGAGGACTTCAGGGCAACTCTTGCTTCTGAACGACAGATTTTGTTGCCGCTAATTCATGAACCACATGCGCTTTTGCGTGCAGCCACAAGCGCAGCAGCATCGCTCGACACCAGAGCCGGTGCGCTGGAAGCCTTGAGCACCCTTCTACCCACCCCAGATGGGGACCCGGACGTATTTTTCTCTCACCCATCGAACAAGGAATTTTTTCAAAGTGGGGGTGATTCTCAGGTCGGTGTTTCAATTCTTGTATCGTTGTCTCTGAAGACTGCACAGCTGTTTAGCCTCTTGGATGTCACCTGGGCTTCCCGAGATTCGTCACGAGCGGCTGAGCTCTCCATATCACTTCTGCATCGGCTTCTGGTCGCCGCCAAAGCGTCTCCAATACCACCTGTGCAAATCAACGTTCTATTCTCGAGACTGGAAGCCCAATGGCAGTGTGCAGGCCCGTGTGTCCTTCTATTGGTTCGAAACTCACACTCACACTCACACTCATCGCCCAGCGGGGCTCCCCTAACAGAGGGTGAAGAATCAACGGAAAGCGCCGTCAAGCCCTGCACGGCTGACCAAGTTCGTGGTGTGACTGCACTTCTGACGCAAGGCGACGGGGTTGAGTTTCTGTTGCCACCGACAACGTGCCGAGTGCTGTTGGCGGCGCTCAATGCAAGGCGTCTCGGAGAGACCCGACGAGCCCGGCTCAACACAGGACTGCTGTTGTTGCTGTGGGTACGTTTGAAGGCCATGCACCCTTCGGGTTTAGACGATGACACAACGCATTAGAGCTTAGACGATAACACAACACAGCAGTGGTAAGTTTGAAACCCATACTTTAGAGTTTAGACGATAACAGACTGCTGTTATTACTTTGGGTACGTTTGAAAACCATACAGCTTTCGAGTTTGGACGATAACACACCACAGGGCTGGTGTTGTTCAAGTTTGAAACACACTTAGAGTTTAAACGAGAACACAACACATGACAGATCTCTCCCTCGCTCACCACCACCCCACCAGTGGCACCACTGGCCCTGCTGTGTGGTTGTCTGGCTGTGCGAACCGGGATTAGCGAAAGGGGGGCGAGAGTCTCTCCTCTCTTCTCTATCACACACGCACGCACTATCGCTCACTCACTCACTCTCTCTCGCTCGCCCCCCCCTTCTCTCGTATTCAACCCAGGAACTGCAGTGGGGGGCGGGGGGGTGAGGGAGACGGGAGTAACGATGGCAACAGCAATCACGAACGTGGGGTGCTTCCGCAGTCATGAACAAGCTGCGGACACAAGAGGGCGCCACCTCCTTTGCAGAGGAGGTGCGCTCTGCCGACGAGGACCACGCGCTCGCCTTGACCGCCTTGACACACTTTGGACTGTCACTGTGACACGGCAGCTGGTTCTGGTGAATTCTGTCATTCTAGTGGATTCTTTGGTGATTTCTGATGGTATCCTCATGGGAACAGCAGCCACGAACTAGGGTGCTTCTGCAGCGCCGCAGTCATGAACAGGGTGTGGAGACACGAGGGCGCCTCCTCCTCTCCAGAGGACATGCGGACGAAGCCATGCGCTGGCCTTGACTGCCTTGACGCACTTTGGACTGTCGCTGTGACGTGGCAGGGAACGAGTGGTTCTGGTGAATGCCGACTAGTGGGTTCGGTAGTGAATGGCAAAAATCATTAACGTGGGGTGAGGAACAGGCCATGCGTTTGACCGCCTGGCACACACTTTGCACTCTCACTGTGAGTTCTGTGTTGCATTCTTTGTGAGGTTCGAGTACGGTGGGGTACGCTCACTATTGATGAAGGGCGTGCTCGCTCTCTCACTTTGGACTGCCACTATGATGCGGGAGGGAACGAGTGCGGATTCTTGGTGAATTCTGGAATTCGTGGACATTTGGTGAATACAAGGAATTCTGGTGGAATTATAGCTCCGCAGTTTCTCGGTACCTTGAATAATCTCTCCATATGCCGGTATATAGAGAATTGTGGTCGGTCGATTGGGGCTGTCATGCGGTAGGGAAAAGATTCAATGATTCTGGCATGAATTCGACAATTTTGATTCTCCAGAACTCATTGAAGTCATCAGTTCTTCGGGATTCACCGGTGCAAAATTCACCACACCAATAGCTACAGGGCAACTGGGCCCAGGCGACCCTCACCGCACACTGACAGGCGCGAGCGGCATGTATGTGACTCGTGCCGTGTGTCTACACTGAGAATCCCTCCCTTTGCCCGAGGTGAGAGAGATGTGGTGTGGAGGTGAGAGAGATGTGGGGTAGATGTGCTGGCGAGGTGAGAGATGTGGTGTAGATGTGCTGGCGAGGTGAGAGAAGGTGTCAGCGACACAACTGAGCCGAGGCGCACGTGCACCCACCCCCTCACACAGACGCAGGTCGCGCAAGACGATTTATTATTTGCGTATAAAAGTGTGCAGAGTTAGCGGTTCGGTGGCACGGCTTCCCCCCTGCTCCTTTGGTGCTCGAACGACAGCCTTGCAGTATCTCCAGTCACCCGCTCCTCTCCCCTTGGGTGACGAAAGAGACCCGCTCCCCCAACGAAATATTCCAACGTTGTCACAAGCAACTCGGCGAGCCAGCCCCCGTCCACTCGGACTTCTCTCCACTTCAGGCATGCTATCAACGCGACTGCATTGCTCACTGTTCACGATCCGCACTGCGCACAACCCAGGTCAGGTACACTCATCACACCCCGGACACGCCCCAGACTCACGTACGCCCACACGCCCACACACTCACAGCACACTTGCTTGCACACCCACGCGCCTCCTCAAGTTGCAAAGTGGGTGAAAAGCACGCTGCTGATATAAATATCACAATCGGGTGCATGTCTCCGTTGAAAGTAATGTCACTAAAGCCCATACCTGGGAGCGGGAACAGCTTCAGCAGCATCTTTACAACCCGGAGCGACACCCGGAGCCTGTGGATGAACAATTTAATCGACACCACTGGCAAGCTCTCACAACAACGGAAATTGACCAAACAATGGCAACACAAAACAAAAAAAACGCACCGGTGAGGCGGGTGTCCCTGCGGGCTTGCCCCCATTTGGCTGCGCTTCAGCGCTCTCAGTCTCTGCGTAGGATTCCGTTACGCCTCAAGCCCCCCCCCCCCCAGTTCTTCAGGCCACGTACCGGCCTCTCCCGGAACACCATTATCCTCCTTAGCAGCCCCTACCCCCCACCTTGTTCCAGCCATCCCAGGACCCATGAGCGGTACGCCAGCCATTTGAGGCGCTCCCGCCGGTCGCCCAGGCATTGCCATGGGCGGGACCCCAGGGACCCCAAACGACCAACCTCCTCCCATACCCCAAGGATGCCCTGGTGGACCGCCAGGCATACCACCTGGTCCAGGCGCAGGCTGCGCCACGGCCATGTGAGGCATCATGTGCGGCGGCATCGGCCAACCCTGGGGAGGAGCTGGATACATCATGTGTGGGGGGACAGGGCGAGCCATGCGGGGGTCGTTGGGGGCGGGCCGTGCCAGAATAGTTGGTTGCGGAGCTGATTGAGAATCACGGCGTTCACCTACCAACAGCGTAAATGACGGGGATATTTACACTGGCAAGGAAGCACATGCTTCCAGAATCGAGCACGCACATGATTCACTTGGACGTTCTGAGTCACCCGAACGTGCAGTGGGGCGGGAGGATCCCTCGGGAGTCTCATTTTCATCCTCGATCGCGACGGCAGCCCTGTGAGGCGGTTACAAGCCGCAAGGAAGGGATCAGAGGGGTACCTCGCGTTAGCGAGACCCATTCGCGCAGCAACGAGCTCACATCCTCCGTGAGCATAGTATGCGTGGTTCAAAGACATTAATCCTGCAGGAACACGACCAAATCAGTTGTCAGCTCAGATGTAGAAAATGGCGCGCACCGTGCTCTTTGAGTTCACAGAGGGTCGGCATCCGTCCTTTCACATCCAGCATATCAAGCACCTTGTGGGTTTCAGACTCAACATTGCTAAAGTCTTGCCAAAATCCACGAGGCTTGCGCGGTGCATCCTTGCAAATGAGTTTCGCTGCAGTGTGGAGGCCCATTTTCTTCGCCACCGCGGCAGTGCCACCGTGCAATCGAAAGGACTCCTTGAGGCTCGGACTGGCACCACCCTCCCGCAACTCTTTCTGTGTGATAAGCGTGACTATCTGATGTGGAAACCTCGAAATCGTGCCGAAGTACCTGTGTTGGCATTCTTCCCGCCTCTATTCTGTTTCCCATCTTCACGATGAAACTTCGAAGCTCCCGCTCCACATTCTCAAATTCCGACCAAAACCCGCGCGGCTTGATGCGCTTTTTGGGGCACGACAGATCATTCACCACGGTGGTAGTAGCAGAGCTTGGTGGGCCCGGGTAAATCGAAGGAGCGGGAGAGGTGCCCATCAGGCGACCGTGATTCAAACCGAGCTGGTAGACTGGATGACTAATATACCAAGGCATCCCGTTGGGGTTCTGTGGCATTTGGCCTGGGGCCGTCATCACACCAGGGAAGACTGGGGGCTGGCCCGCAGGGAAATTGGGTGTGGCGTGGGATGAAACGAGGGAAGAGGCAACGGCTGCAGGGCGTGCGCGAGGGTCCCCCGGCGCAGGAGTGCTTGCATCAGTGTCGACAGGCGCATCCGTGGGCGGCTTTGCCTCCGGTGGTGCAACCTCCGACGCTGGCCGCTTGCCCAGGACACTCTCGGTGGTGGCAGCACTTACCTCAGTCATCAGTAGCAAGTGCTTCTCGCCTCACGCTAAAGTGCGGCTGGTCACCAAAATCGAGGGAAATTTGAACAAGGATCATCGGATTGGCGGCGACCGCAAAACCAGATTCTAATCAAGTTGAAATCTGCCGCCACCACAAAAACTGCTCCGTTTGTATTCGGACGGACGACTTGCCTGCTCGCATCAAGGAACTGGTGGTAGCAAGCCATCTGTGGCGAGATGTGGTCGGATGGTGAAGGCAACAAACTGTTGGGGGCCTGCTGCCAACAAACAACAAACAACCAGTCGGCGTGACCCTTCAGTCCCATCGCCGATTCGGCCACCAAACCGACCTCAAGCACGAGTAGCGGTTTCGGGCCTCGGTTTTGGTGTCATTATTCAAAGTCGTTGGGGTTCGATGGAAGCACCAACTGTAACCAACCGGACCTGGCGGGAAGCAAAATGTCTAAACAGAATACCCGTTGATAGATATTTTAAATGACCCGGATCGGCGCAGCCGCCCACCGCCACAAATTAACTGCTGCGTGGGCGAGATGCGACATGGAATGTTCTCCGCCACAGGAAACGGCTGCTCAGAGCGAACGCGCCGCTTGGGTGAGCACTTTGCTGGTGTTACAGAAGATTGACATCCGCAAGTTCCGCCTCGCTCACGAGAATGGACGCAGCAAACAGGCGTGATCCAGCGGATCAGAAACCGAGCGGTCTGTGCGACCTGCTTGAGCCTTGCGGCCTCAAGGCAGCCTGAACCCACCATCTCACACCCCCCCATCTCTCTCTCTCTCTCTCTCTCT
>QUTJ01031138.1:0-10018 GCA_003573635.1 Goniomonas avonlea | reverse complement strand
CTCTCTCTCTCTCTCTCTCTCTCTCTCTCTCTCTCTCTCTCTCTCTCTCTCTTCTTTTTTTCTGCACCCGAGCCTTGCCCACCCCTCGAGACGACACACCACTTTCCAGGCCTTCATAAGTCTATGTCGTCAAGGAGCCAGCTAGATTAAAGCCTTAGAGAGAGGATGATATCTACCACCTAACGGACGCGGTCTACTTCCACCCTTTCCAAGTCTCCAACTTCTCACGGCAATGCGGTTTTCAACGTTTCTGGGTAAAATTCAGCTACTCTTCGTTTCTGCCCACGGTTAAGGTTTTCCTGACTACGGTTCAGCTTTATCTACTTTCGTCCAGCCCCACAACTGGCCTTTCGGAGACTTCAACCTCGAGTCAAAATTCAATTTTGATGCTATCCCCAGCCGATCCTGCTATTCAAGCACGAGCCGCAACCTCCGACCACCCGCGTCTCACCCAGTCGCACTTGCCGTCGGTCACACCGCCCGTTTCTTCCGTCGTCGGCGTTGTCGCCGGCCTCACTTCGATCATACAGGTTGTTGCCCCTCCCAAGTCCTACACTCACCCACCTTGTTTGAAATTTGTCCGTTGTCTACTTTCCGGGCCCCGCAGATTTGGGGAAATGGCCGATCGGAGTGGAAAAATGATGCACGCTAAGGAACCGCGTACCTTGATGGCGAAAGCTGGGTTTGAAACTGGCGGCCTAACCAGGACCAGCTCGGGCGAGCTCAAGTCGCTGATTCGGAAAACTCTCTCACTCTCTCCCTCGCGCGCTCTCCCTCTCACCGCACCTGACCTCGCTATCGTGCCCGGGCCACCTCACCTCGTTCTTGAGTTTTGCTGCGGACGCCTCGGCGCCATCTTTGTCAGCGGCCTGCTCGCTCAGCCGCTGCAGGAGTTCTTTGAGTTTGCTTTCACTTGCCGCACACTCGCGGTCAAGTTCGTGTTCCAACGCCTTGGCTCGTTCGGACTCACGGTCCGCCCGCGAACGCTCACGCTGCAGGGAAAGGGAGGCCTCCACGCCTGCCTCGTCGCGTGCACGACGAGCTTCGGCCGCGTCGGCCTGCGCCTGCGCCGCCTCCTGCGGCAGCCGTGCTTCAAAAACAAACAACGCTGCACAAACTTGACAGAAACCGGCAGAGGGAGAGAGAGTCCAGCTCGTAGCACAAACCAGAACCCCAAGGGAGCACCCAGACACTTAGCCACAGCGCACCTGGGCACGAGCAGCGGCTTGGTTCTCTGCGATGGTGCGGCGCCGGTCAGCGTCCTGGGCCCTCGCGCCAAGTTCTGTGATCTTGGTCTCGGACACCGTCGCCTCTCGCCGCCTTTCCGCTGCCAACGAAGCCACCTGGCGACAGTGTAAACATCGCTCTTGCTATTGCAAGCTCACAGAGAGCAGCATACTGTTGTCCTGATTTCCAAAGAGGCACCAAAAACACGGAGGCACCTGCTCTTCCAATTGGGCGACCCGGCCCCGGAGCACGCCTGTTTCAGCCCTCCAAGCCTCCTCCGCCTCCGAAAACAACCTCCCAGCCCTCTCGCCCTCGGCGATTCCGCGGCCTGCAGATGCAGTGGCAATTGCACGCTCTGCCTCAGCGTCCCGAAGCGCTCGCACAGCAGCTCGTGCTTCCACCTCTGCCTCTGCTGCTCGAGCCTCTGCTGCTGTGGCACGTGATTCGAGGTTGGCCTTGACACGCAGGGCATCGGTGGCGGCTGCAGTTGCAGCGGCCACCCGGCACTCCTCCTCAGACAGCTCGTGCGCCAGTCGCTTGATCTGTGCAATGCCAAGGGTGAGCCTCAAACGCAACAGAAAAAGACGGCAAGCGAATACCAAAACAGCTGGCCTCATAGTGCTCGGCACATCTACGCGCCAGGCCAATCGAACGACAGACCGACAGATTCTAAAACGAAGAGGAGGCACAGGCAGGAACACGGTAACGTGAATCGACGAGATAACAGACCTCAGCCTTGAGGCCCTCAACCGCAGAGGCAGCGCTGCGCTCCTCAACCGAGCGCTCCTTGTCTCTGAGCTCGCGCTCCGAGGCAACCTCTTGGAGCGCAGCGGCGACAGCCTCACGACTGTCCTCTTTGGCGCGCACTGCCGCACTCTTGGCCAGCGACAACGCTTGTTCCGCCTCGACACCCTTGCGTTGGGCGACCCGGAGTTCTGCGCGCACACTTGCGGTCTCCGCCTGGGCAGCCTCGGCGCGGCGAGTGGCCTCCTCGCCGACAGCCTTGGCATCTCCGAGAGCAACCTCGAGAGCTCTCACGGTGTGCGCATGCTGTGCGGCCACCGCTTCAGCACGGTGTGCGGCGTCCCGCAGTTGGCCGTCCAACTCGCGTACTCGCTTGAGCGCGGTGGTCTCAGCCACGAGATCCTTCTCAGACAGTGCAACGGCGCCCGTCGCCTCGTCACGGGCACGTTCACCGAGTCTGCGTGCCAGTTGCAGCGCGTCTCCAGCCTCCAGAAGCGCTCGCTGCTGGTTCGACAGTTCCCCTTCCACCTCCACAAGTCTCCAGGCAGCAAGCGCGTGTGCGCGTGCAGCAGGCCCAACCAGCGCCGCCTCGTCTGCGCTCGCTGACTCAGCGAGATCCATCTCCTGCAGACGGCGGCGAGCAAGGAGCTGCGCCTCCAGCGCTCGTGTGTGAGCCACAGCATTCGCATCAAGCAGCCGCTGTGTCTCCAATTGCTGTGCCCGAGACTCAGCTTGCGCAACCCGGGTGAGCAAGGCGTCGAGCTCTCGCTTGCTGCCTCGCTGGTCGACACTCTGAGCGTCGGTACCACAGGTCGGTGAAGCCCCGCTGCCGCGGGTCGGTGACACCATCGCTGTCAGGCGTGAGTGGTCCACAGCAAGACCGTCCTCAATTTGTTGCACGCGCTGCCACACACTTGCTGCCTCCGCCTTGGCGGCAGCAAGCGCCTTCTCTCCTTCGAGACACGCCGCATGCGTCGAGGCGAGCTCGGCCCTCATATGGTTGAGTTGCGCGGTGAGAGCCTCCGCTCGCGAATGTGCGGCCTCCCGGCTGGCGTCGAGCGCCATGGCACGGCGGAGCACCTCGCGCAGCCGCACTTCCATCACTGCTCCCATTTCTGTCTCTGAATCACAATCTGAAGGGACATGTCAGGGGTTGCAGCAGCAATCGCACAAAATGCACAGCACGCACACACCCGCACAACACACAACGCACAACGCACAACAGCCCGCGAACACGTTCTGGATCAAACGCACGACGCACACCCACGCACCTCGTGCCGTGCCGCGGTCAGACGTTGTCAACGGCGAGTCGCGACCAGAAGCGAGCGGCAGCGGCAGTGGCATGCGAGCCAGGACTTCGCCCAACCTGGCCTCCGCTGTCTCCGCCGCCTTTCGCAGGAGCTGAAGTTCTGCTTCCATTCCAGTCATGCGCTCGCCAGGAAGGCGATCGCTGGCCCGAGGCTCAGGCAGCGGAGAGGTTCTCGTGTTGCGGGCCGACAAGATTTGAGAGTCAGCTCGCAGTTGGGCGAGGGCTTCCTCAGCCTTGACCTTGGCTTGCCTGGCCTCTCGCAGTTCCATCTGGTGAGTGAGGGCGGCTTCCTGTTCGCGAGCGCGCGCTTCCTCGGCGAGTGACTCCGCGCGACGCCGAGCCGCTTCAGCCTCCTCAATGCGCTTGGCCTGGTCCCATCCCCAAGTCTCCTGTAGTTGTGGCGATGTCGCAGCCTGCTGCGGTCGTTGTTGCGGCGATGTCGGAGCCCGTTGCTGCAACAGCTCTTCGGCTGCAGCCGCTCTACTCACCGCTGCTGCGGCTCGGTTCTCTGCCGCAGAGAGTCTGTTCTGAGCTGCTGTGAGACTTCTCTCTGCCCTGTCAGCGCGATCCTCCGCACTGCGCGCCCTTGATTCTGATGCCGCAAGGGCCGAGTCTGATCTCTCAAGCGAAGCCTCGGCCTGCCGAATCCTCATCTCGAGGTCTCGCACACGGCTATCCGACGTCGAGGCCTTGGACTTGTCATCAGCAGCCTTGCGTGCCGCCTCTGCCGCACACCGTGCACTGTTGACGTCAGCAACAAGAGCCTCCACCAGCGACTCCACACGATGCTGCACTTCCTCAGACTGCAATCGTGGTGGAGCGTTTTCACGCGAGATGTAGCCCGAAAGCCGCCGGTCAAGGCCGAGCAACGTGTTGCGCAGTTCGTTAACTTGCTGGACTGCCTCTTCCTGAGCTGCTGCCGCCGCTGCAGCCACCGCTGCAGCCGCCGCTGTGTCTCCGGTCGTGGACGCGTCCAGCCTCTGCTTTAGTGCCGAACAGTGTGCCTGCAGCTCATCCACCTTGCGTCGGACGATGTCGTTTTCTTCTTCACGCCGGGTTGTGAGTGCTTGGGCAGCTCCCAAGGACGCCTCGAGTTCGCCGCATCGGATTTGGGCATCCCTTGCTTCGGCCTTGGCACGTGCGATCACCTCAGGAGAATTCTCATTACGAGTCTGCAACAGAAGTATCACCTTGTCCTGGATGCTTCGCCCCCGCCAGGCCAATGGCAGGTTGTTTCCCGCATCAGCGAAGCATTGCTCAATCTCTGCGAGTGCCGCTTGTGCTCTCACGGACTCGCGGCTCGCAGCCTCCTCTCGAGCTTGAGCTTCGTCCCTCTCGCGACGGAGCTGGAGACACACCTGGCAGGGTGGCGGAGTACGCGCCCGCAACTCTGAGTCCTGCAATTGTGTGTGCAGCGTGGCAACCTTGGATTGGGCTGCGTCCAATTCACGCTCCAGAGCGTCAATGCGCTGACGGTACTCCTCGCTTCGTTCCTGGGACAACACACGTTCTCTTTCCAAAACAGCACAGCGTGCTTGTGCCTTGGCAGTTTGGTCCTTTGCCTCCTGACCACCACCAGCCTCATTCTCCCGCAATGTACGTAGCTCGTCTTCAAGAATTCGACATCTGGCCTGTGCTTGCCGCGCCTCAGCCACACTGCGTTCATGGGCTTCCCTATATTGGGCAATTGCTCTCTCCTGTTGTGCACCTTGAGACTTCAAGGCTGCTGTTGCCTGTGTCAAGGATCGCTGTGCATTTGCAAACTCGTTTTGCTGAGATTTCATTTCGTTCTCGAGCTCGACGACCAACTGAACAGGATCCGAGGTATGCACCTTGCTTGCAGACCGTGGCCACTGAACCAACAGGGCTCTAAGCTTGGTGGCCACTTGGTCAAACTGCGACTGAAGAGATTCGTCGTGCACGTGGACCCGATGAACATCAGCTTTGGTGAGTTTGAGTGCCCGTTCGGCGTCAGCGAGCGCTGACTTATGGGCATCAAGCTCCCCTTGCAGCTGGGACACAATGAGTAGCGATTCTTCACTTGTTCGGCGGGGTGGTGATCCCATGGAGCCGCGCCCACTGTTTGGCTGCACCTTTGCCCGTACCGAATCCGAATCCGGAGCTGTCCTTCGGGCTTGCGCCGCAGCACTCGGAGGAAAGCCTGATCTGCGCTCGAGCTCAACAACGACAACCTGGCCACTGCGTTTTCGAATGCGAAGCTGCATTTTTGAGCCCGGAGAGCCTCGTAACGCTGACACCACGGTTTGTGTTGAGACTGGTGCACCATCGACCTCTAACACTTCATCACCAAGATCAACAGTGCCAGACGCCGCAGCAGATCCATCAACCAGACACACAATATTGCGCTTAAGGCATAGACCAACTGACGTGAGAGGGACGAAGAGTCCCTCCAACGCGGCGTGGGACACTCCCACGCCGGGTCCGCTCATTTTTGGTCGCTTGCTTGAACACGCTGGTTTTTGAATTTGTGTACTACCTACCCAAAGATGTAATTGTGATCTTGCTACCTACTATTTTGAGCCTTATCAAGCGACCTGACAAGGCACCAGATTTGAGTCAGATAAGGGTGTCGGGTGTGTACGGTCTCAGGCAGCCTGGCCCTCTGCCACAGGGCCGACCGCCTCAACTGCGTTCCGTTCCAAACGCTGCCACGTGCCGTGATGGCTCAACTGGTTCGAGTGCTGTTTTACGTGCTCTGCACCACAGCCGTTGGTGAGCCTGTTTGTTTGGCCTGTTGCAATCCAAATGTTCACTTCTGGCAGTGGTGTGTGCCGATTCGCCCATTGCTGATGTCGATTCGTCTTCGCACCAGGATGACGACTGTGCTTGCTCTGGTGGATTAGTCTGTCGGGACAATATCTGCGGGTGAATGTATTTCGCTTGTTTGTTATGGTGTTGCTCACAGTCCATCATCAGTCGGTGTTATTTTTCTCATGAGTGTCACACCTCGGACTGGGTCTGCGCACGGCAAGAGGGCGTGTGTGAGCATAAACCTCTCTTAGAGGGCATTAGCTGGGGTGACTTCTGGCTGCTTTTTGGCATTGGGGTCACCACCATGATCGCGTCGGCGGGAGGAATCGGTGGGGGTGGTTTAATTGTCCCGTTGCTCATCTTCGTGAGTCATTTCAAAACACACTCCGCGACCGAGCTCTCCCAAACTACGATGTTTGGTGTTGCCCTTGGGAACTTGCTAGTTAATATGCGGCGTCGCCACCCCGAGGCAGACCGGCCACTCATAGACTACGATGCCACGCTGCTGCTGGAGCCGTCTGCTCTCGTCGGAACGGTGTTGGGAGTAGTGCTGAACACTGTCATGCCGGGCTGGCTGGTTTTGCTTTGTAGCATGATTGTTTGCGTGGTTTCTGCCTGGAAAACTGCGCTAAAGGTACAGGATCAAAAGCGCGCTGTTCCTCTGTTCTCATGATCTGCAGGGTCACTCGATTTACCGGCAAGAGCGGGCGATGGCTGAGGTAGAAACTGGCAAGGAGCTTGCGACCCTGCAAGCTCACATAAGTCCCATTGATGACGCTGACGACCTTCTTGAAAACGGTGAACTGGGACTCTCCCACAGTGAGGTGTGGCTCGTCTTCGGCTGGCAACTCAGTTTTGAATACTTATGCGCTGAACAGTCGGATGATAGTGGCGAAGATGTTAAGACCAGACAGCGACAACGACCCCGTGTCCAGAACACGAGAAGGTGGGCAGCTTTGGTCGACATTGCTCCATTTTTCCACCCACCGACCGGTCTGGTACATTCACGCCCACACTATCACCAACGATCGGCCTGATATCCGATGCATCATGAACACGAAGTCCTGCGGCGATGACCCAAGGATTGTTGTTTTATTGGCTGCAGGGGTTTGATTGCACCAAGGCATTGCACATGTGAGTGTGACTGATGCGCAGAGGTGCCCTGGAGACCAGAGAAGGAGAGTGGGAGGAGGAGCTGCTTGTTTCCGGCGACGCCGCAAATGGTGCCCCCAGCCTGTGCAGGAAAGGTCCGCCCCCTTTTCTGCCAGCTCTCCGCGACATCGATACTTCTGGATATAACACCCTGGTGTTTTTCCTGTGTCGTTCTGTGCTGGTAACAGTGGGTTGCGACCTCGGGGGTCGGATGCAGACTGCAAGAACGGTAAAGAGAGCCGAGAGCTGTGGAGTTGGGTGAGATTTTCCAGTGGTGCATTGATTGCGAAATCACCAGGACCAAGAACGACACAAAGTTTGTACTCCTCGCAGATGTTTTGTAGCCCTGTCTTGCCTTGGCCCCTCGTGATTTTTCTTGTTCAGGTTCGACTGCTGCTCTCGACCCGGAGGTGAAGGAAATGTTGCAACGCGAGTCGAGAATGCCGTGGATGACGGTGCTTTGGTTGTTTGTCTATTGGCTCACGCTGCTGGGGTCCACGCTGCTTCACGGTGGCAAGGGCGGTGAGCAATCAATCCTCGCAATCCCCTCACAATCTCCTCGCGATCTCCTGAATATCCTCTTCCTCACAATCTCCTCACAATCTCAGTCTCCTCACAATCGTCCCCCCCCCCCTGCGTTCTCCTCACCATATCCTCACAATCTTCACGCTCCTCCTCCTTGCAACGTCCCACGATCTCCTTCTCCCTCCTCTTCACCCTCCCCACAACAATATCCGCCTCACACTGCTCGCCCTCTTGGCAATTACCCGCCCTTTACCCCCCTCACACCCCTCCCGCCATATCCACCTCCAGGCCCTCTGACAATCTCACCTCCTCATCATCCTCCTCCACCTCCTCCTGACCACCGCACCTCCTCGTGACCACCGCACCTCCTCATCATCCTCCCCCTCCCTCCTCCTGACCACCGCACCTCCTCATCATCCTCCCCCACCCTCCTCCTGACCACCGCACCTCCTCCTGACCACCGCACCTCCTCATCATCCTCCCCCTCTAACCTCCTGACAATCTCACCTCCTCCTCATCATCATCATCATCATCCTTGTCCTGGCGCCTCCTCACCCTCTTCCAGCGCCCAGCTTCTTAGGAATTGAATGCGGTACAACGGCCTACTGGCTTGCGACCATGTCGATTATCCCACCCACGCTGGTGTTGGTGCTGTTTCAAGGCCGCGCGCTGGTTAGAGCCACGGAGCTCAAGTCCGAGCTCGGCTACCCGTTCCAGGTACCGGGAACCTTTCCTGAATCCGAGATGGATTGTGTTGAGATTTATGCGAGGTTTTCCCGCCCGAACAATGCGCTCGTTCCTGGCGTTCCTCTCCCTTATGCGTTGAATTGTGTTTTCCTGCTGTGCATGGAGTCCGTTGTGCTGTGTACATGTGTTTTTTCTGTTGTGCTGTGTTGTGTTGACCCTCACACAGGCCGGTGACGTTCTGTGGACCAAACGAACTGCTGTTACAACTTCTCTCGGCTTCGTGTTCGCAGGGGCGTGCGCTGGCGCCTTAGGCATAGGCGGTGGGGTGCTGCAGGTGGGTTGGTGTCGCCTTGGGGTGACGGTGTGTGTGTCTGGCGTCGGCGGTGGGGTGCTGCAGGTGTGTTGGTGTCGCCTTGGGGTGACGGTGTGTGTGTCTGGCGTAGGCGGTGGGGTGCTGCAGGTGTGTTGGTGTCGCCTTGGGGTGACGGTGTGTGTGTGTCTGGCGTAGGCGGTGGGGTGCTGCAGGTGGATTGGCGAGGTGTGTATCGGGCATCCCCTCCCTGCACCAGCTGATCTTCCCTGACCCTTTGCCTGCCTCAGCCTCATTGATAGATCCATCTCCTCTCTCTCCTCGGGAAATTACGCGAAACTGGATTCACGGTACCGTTGAAGCCCGACACCGCACGAAAACCAGTCCCGTGCTGAGCACAACGACGGCCGCACAGCTCGTCATCAATGACTGACTGCCTGTGCCTGACGAGTTGTGGAACAGGGTCCTCTGATGACGGACATGGGCATGATGCCGCAGACGGTGCAGGCCACCTCCTCGTTCATGGTTTTGTTCACCACCGCGGCATTGTCGCTGCAGTTCCTCATCTTGGGTGCGCGCTGTAGTACATTGCTGTAGTACATTGCTGTGTACATTGCTGTAGTACATGGCTGTAGTACATTTCAAACCATCTCTGACTTCGCATCTCGAAAAACATGAGACCACATTTGGATGAGATCACTCAGAGCGTTTACGTGTGGCAACACAGTACAACTCGACTGCGTGAATAATGATACATGGTGGTAGTGGGGCATGGCGTTGTGACTTGGATATTGCCAGCGTGTGCGTTTTGGGTGTGTGACGTCCGTACAGGCCTTGAGCGCAAGGATTATGCTCTCTGCTTGTTCCTCCTCGGCACAGCGTGTGCGATGATGGGGAATTCTGTGGTTCATCGTCTTGTCGCCCGGTGAGGACACTCACTCGAAAACGCACCGCACCTGTGCGCAGGACGTCACACATGAACTAGCGTTGGGGTAGAAAGAAGAGGAAGAGTTGAAGGCAATACGTGCCACTGGAGGGTGCATGCGCGTCAGGCGTGTCATTGACTCGAGGGTGCATTTGTGACTCGAGGGTGGATGTGTGACTTGAGGGTGCATGCGCGTGACTTGAGGGTGCATGTGTCTCGAATGTGCATGTGTCTCGAGGGTGCATGCGCGCCAGGCGTGTCATTGACTCAAATGTGCATGCGTTCGCTCGGGTCCATGCGTGTGGCTCGAGTGTGCGTGCGTGTGACGCGTCGAGTGTACATGCGTGTGACTCGAGTGCATGTGACT
>QUTJ01031137.1:0-10016 GCA_003573635.1 Goniomonas avonlea | reverse complement strand
GAGAGGGGGGGGGGTGGGCGAGAGACACAGACAGACAGACAGACAGACAGACAGACAGACAGACAGACAGACAGACAGACAGACAGACAGCCAGCCAGCCAGCCAGACAGACAGCCAGACAGATAGGCAGGCAGGCAGGCATGCAGGCATGCAGGCATGCATGCATGCATGCAGGCAGGTAGGCTGGCTGGCAGTCAATAGACATGACACACACTTGTTCAGTTCGAGTACAGATGGGACCATACTAATTCAAGTAGGGCTGCTGCTTCTAGTGATAGATAAAGTAAGTGATTGTAATATGGGGAGTCATTATTACGCTGATAGTAACATTACTTGTGCGCAAAGGCGTCAGAGGTAATGGTGTTACTATCGTTGGTGGTTTCCGATAATGATGTATGGCCATATTGTGATACTTGTCTTTCACCAAGCTAGCGCTGAACCCCCTTCGGGGTTGGTGCTGTTGGGAGGCCAAGTGAGGTAACGGACGACTCAGGAGGTAAGTCAAAGTGAGCGAGGGGGGACACAATAATCCAGGAAGGCACAACAGGCAATGGGCCCGGAGTTCCCAGCATGAGCGATATGGAACAAAAGGCAACCATTAGTTCATGTTGCTCGTGCTTATTCAGACTTCTGGACATAGACTCACCATCAGTCCAGCTGAAATGGGGCCCATTCACCCCAAGGCGCACTCATCCTCATGATGGACGACTTCTATGACACGGAGGAATTGTCGTCCCCCGACAACATCGAGCACACCAGAATCGCCCTACGACATTTGACTGGGCCTCTCAAGCGACTTGGTGTCAGCTTACATGTCAATATGACACAAGCCGGAGTTGGACTACCATTCAAAGGAGTCGCCTGGAATGGACCTCACCTCTATTCCAGTCAAGAAACTGGACGGCGCTCTCCGCCTCACTGCCAAGCTGGTGCTCTCCGCCTCACTGCCGAGCTGGTGCTCTCCACCTCACTGCCGAGCTGATTGCTATCCCGACGCGAACGACAACCATGTCGCCACAATTAAATGTGTGTGCACTGCCAGCAAGTTCAACTACATGGGGACCTACATGTGCAATGTGAAATCTTACAAAATCTTGCAAGTACTCTTTCATTCACACACTCTACCTGGAATTCTTCTCCGCACGAAGCTCGACAACACGGGCGGACCCTTCGCCCTTGATCTTTGACAGGCAAATGGGAGATCTGTTCGCCTTCTGTCCCAGCAACAGAGCTGGCCATCGCAAGCCCCAAACCATTGGCATTGTGCTGAGTCGCCGCACCTTCGGCCTTGGATTGGGTGGATGGTTTGATCCTGAGGCGTCCGCGGTCCACTACACTCCGGTGCTACAAGTACTCTCTCTTGGGGAGCTGTACAGAATGTTTCTACTGCTGAAGCGCGGCGGGTCTTACTTGGTCCCTGCATGAGACAAGGAGAGCTGTGTTTTACTTCAGATCGACAACACCCAGGCGGTCGCCGCCATTAATAAGGGCTATTCACCTTTGCTGGGACTATGGCACGCGACGTCCTCAACTTTGCTGACAGTCTCAGCCTCAACGTCGTTGCCATCGGACGACCAACTCGGATTCTCTGCATGGGCAACAGCTGCTTTGGGGTTTCGCTTCCAAGGCCTGGCACTTCTGCTCAGTCTGCTTGTCTCCTTGCTGCAGTCACCCACATCTCTTCTTGGGAGTGCAATGTGTGTCATTATCGCGGCTAGACTACTCCACTTCGCTATCACCCAGGGGCGTAAGGCCCCTCAAGTGCCGCTGCTGCAAGTACACTAACTCCATGGTCTGTTATGAATGTGTTAAGTGTGGCATCAACTCGCTGCCATATGCCCCAAAGAGATAACACATTGCGGGCTCGCTGTGAACAGGGGATGGTAGGGTCTGTGGGGGTGACGCCAAAGCGCGAGAGAGAGGAACAGACCATGGACCAAAGAGCCTTGAAAGAGGTGCGGAGTGTGTTCTGCCGCACCAGGAAGGTCACGGCCCACAAGGAAATTCCACAAGGGTTGTTTTGTAATATGGCTGAATATGGGGGTGCAAGTAGTTACAATTGTCACGAAACAGGCAAAACAGATGAGATCCCGAAACTGTGACACTTGGGAACATGGGTGCTTTGTGGGTAATGGGGAACATGGTGTGCTAGCACGCCACATTCATATGTCGTGTAGCCCTTGTGTTAGCTGCCGTGAGGACAACGCCGGGTTTCAGGACTTCACGACAGATGCTGAGTGCTGGATCTCAGACTGCTTCGTCTGCAGGTGCCCTGCCATGTGAACTCCGCGTGTCCCTGCCAAGCCTGTGCTGCATGTCTGTGCCAGGCTTCAACGTCTGCACCAACTGCTGTGTGCGTGCGATATCCTCGGCCCAAGGAGGACAAGGTATTGCCAGCTTGCAAGGAAGATTTCCTGCTTTGTCTATGGACAAAATCACTTGTCTCAACAACACTTTTTACTGTGAAGACTGCCCTTTGATTGACCTCTCCCAGCCGGAGATGCCCATCAATCCTGTCTGTTGCCGCTGCTCAGCTCCAACTGAACCACACCCTCGTCGCTGAGGCTAGCGGAGTCACGTCCTGTGCTCACCTCACTTCCGGCACAGCCCAGATGACTATGTGCAGCCTATGGGGCATGAGAATTTGCGCTGAGTGCAATCCCGGGTTGTCAGCTCATCTTCTGATTTGCTTGGACTGTTTTTCGGAAGGGTCGGAGCCCTCGCCTCTGTTGCCTCCTCCTCTGGCGTTTGCTCCCTCCCATCAGTCGTTCTGTGACTATGTGCCCGTATTGTCACTGATTGAGAGAGATGGTTAGACCACTGACCCAGTGTACCACTGCAGACTGTCTGTTTGCTTTATGCCTGGGCTGCCACGGCAACACTCTCACGTGCACTGTCTGCGATTCTCCATGGTCCCTCGCAGCTCAAGGCAACAACAATTTCTTTTTGTCTCCTGCCTCAATATCACAGATCTTCTTCCAATTCTTTTGAATCACCTGCCAGCTCTACATCTACCTCAGGCGCTGATCACCACTTTGGTCATCCCAGAGACTCTGAAACCTTCGGCAACAGGTTTTACTATGCTACAGCACCAGTCAATTTTTTGACCCTTGCTGTCCAACACCAACAAGGCCACCAAAGGAAGCGACGACCGTGTCTTGCTCTTCGTGCCCACTGCTTCACCCCGGTGTTGTGGACACCTTGGTGATCGTGTTCAGGTACGGGCTCACCAACAGCGCCCATGGCAAGGATCCGGTCCAATCCATCCACTTTGTGAAGTACATTCGCCATTTTGCTGATGACGGGAACCCCCAAATATGGATGTACCTAGCAGTGTTTCTCGCTGCAGCGGCACTCACGGTCATCCCCGACCATGCCGAAGCACACACCAAAGCTGGGAAGCTGCCAGACATCACCATCACCCAGCTTGAGGCGTCCGAAGAGCCCACACTGTTCATTCACATTGAGGCGCACAATGAAAAGGACCAACAGTTCAGGGTCTCAACAGCACACATTGTGACCGACGCAAACATGTCAGGAATCGAGGCGGCCACGCTCATCCACCACTCCTGTTCATGTGCGGCAGAGGCCCCTTACTCATGCGAGATGACAGTCTCCCGTGGAACAACACAGACTGGACCCATGCTCTTGACCATTACACGGAGCACTCCGGGCCTCGCTCAGCACCAACTTTTTCTGGAAGCGGTTCTCCCAAATCCTTGCAGACAGGAGGAAATCCAGTCCATCGGCTACTGGCGCTCTAAGGGGTCCGACCGTGGGAGATGAATCAACTGGATCCATCTCCTGAGCGCCAACGGTCTCATGGAGCCAACCCGCTGCCTCCAACCGCTACCTCCATGGTTGCAATACAACGAAGCTCATCGCGCCCAGCTCTCCCAGCCACAGTCCCCTCGGTGGTTGCACTTTCGCTATCACAGTGAAGGCATCAGCACTGTCGCAGTGGGTGCCACCCTCACTACCAGCAGCTGAATGTTCAGGCCACGACGAAGCCTGCAACCCTTGAACTGGAGGTTGCCTACAGGTTGCCTACGACACACCGTTGTCCGTCCAATACACAGCAGACGAGCAGGACACCTTCTTGGGTGAACGATAGATGGCACTCTCGCAGTACAAGATATTTTTTGTAGGGACCAAGTGTCAAACCATGTCACTCAGAGGCAGACATGGTGACGAGGTCCAGAGGGTGAACACCCAGGACGAGGTCCCCTTGGTGTCGCAAGAGAGCACAGAAAAAGAGTCAGATGAGAGTCAATGACTTGGTCACTTGTAGCAAATACACAGAGTGACTCACAGTGCCGCGACATCCTGAGCCGAGGCTGCGATGCAGTTGAAAACAAGACGCCACTTGAGTGTCCCGCTATCCTTGACTTTGCTCACGAAGTGTATAGGTGTTAGGAGCTGTGGCGTGTAGGAGAGCGGGCGCTCCACTTGCCGGTGCCGCTCGCAACACGCTGGAACTCTTCTTGAGCTGACAGGGCTGGTCGGGTCCGCAGTCCGCGAGCGAGTCGCCATTGACCTTTCGGAGGTCTGAGGGAGGTGCGGTGAGGCCCGGTTCTCTCAGGAATTGTAGGGAGGGAGGACCAGTTCTCTCCTGAAATTGTAGGGAGTGCCATACTGCAACATCTGCCAGACTATGGTGGGTCCGCCACGGGTGGGCCATTCATCTCAATGAAGTTGGGGATGGCCGAGCGGTGCATAGATCCTGTAGACAGTGTCCAGAATACTGGCAATCACGGAATTGTTAAAGAGCTCGGGAAGCTCAACCGGCACCCATGGCGGCGGTGGCGCCGCTTGGGACCACATCGTGTGCGCCTGGTTCTCGGAAAGTGCAGACCATGATAACTTTTGTGTTGAAACATCCCAGATGGCAGTGACAAAAAGTGATTGTACAGCGCGGACAAAGGGTGATCAGCGACATGTACCAGAGTTTTGACAGTATCCCCCTCTGACGGTGTACGCGAGTCGATGATGTTCTGCACGATGGGCAGCACGTCTTCCCAATCCTGGAAACTGTGGTTGGAATGAGCACTTTTTGGGAGAGGGCAGATGATGCCGCTGCTCTTTCGGGCGAGTTTGGCCTCTTTGCCAGAACTTTTTCCAGTAGTAGATCTTGTATTGAGGGCAGCAGAGGCGGCGTAGGCCTGCGGCCACTTGCCTGGCGACAATGTTCTGGTGGGCCTCTGCCAACAGGTAGTTGTAGAACTTCATCCATTTGGGCTTGGAGGGCACCACAATTTGGAACAACTTGAGGTACTCAGGCCATCTGCGTTGAAATTTGATGTCTTTCATGTGTTTGCATGCCCAGAAAAGGGTTTCGGCAAATTTCTCTTTGATTGGTTTTGTGCTGGTCGAGCAGCCTACACTCGAGCAATTCCAGCAAGTGGATGACCCTCGCACCCGTCTCCCCAGCATGCTTTGGAGATCGTGGGTGTCACATGCGCGTGGTAGATGGGGTAATTACCATAGAGCTTCTTCAGGATGTCCTTGCTGCAGCTTTCTGCAGCTTTCTGCAGCTGGTGATGAAATCAGCGACACCAAAACATTCCTCCGCAGTCAGAGCTTAGACAGACAGGTTGGTAACCGGCAAGCAGACTTCCGCCTAGATCGAGGCGCCTGCCTCGAAGTAGTGCATCTTGCCACGGTTGGCGCAGCCGCGATGCCAGACGGAGCTGCAGGTCAAGCAGGGCATAAGGTCCATGCCGCCAGTGACCTGACCATCAACGCGGGAGGGACCTTCTAGAGCTTCTCCCAGCCATGCCTGCCTCAACGAGGAAGAAGCTGCAAGTGAGATAGTGAGCAAAAACAGTTCCCAAAATAGGATACGGGAAAGTGTGAGAGTCTTAGCAACCATCACGACGCCAGCAAGCGCTCTGTTAGTGATGAAAGTCTTGCCGCGGTTCCAATTTAAGGTCAAGATTGCTTGTGGCAGCAGCGAAATCTACCTTCCGTTGATGGTGATATCATCACCATCAGCAACAGCCGTGGTGCACACACCCTGTGATTAGGTGAGCGAGAATGTTGATTGATGGGGTGGGTACCTGGAGGTCGCTGCCAGCACCGGGCTCCGTCATGGCGATGGCACCTGAAATAATCCTAAGTTTCATGGGAGAGGACGTAATAAATTCTCACAAATTGATTCACCAGACACCGTCCAGGGGAGGATGCACTGCATCTGCTCCTTGTTACTGTAGTGCATCAGGTAAGGAGCCACAATTTCGCTGTGGAGGGCGAAACCTGACCGTGCAGCCTGTGTAGGACTGCTCTTCCCACACAATTGCACTGTACAGGATGTCTGCACTTGGGAGTCAGTACAGTCAGCAATCAGCTACAATGTTTGGAGGGCCTCGCCAGCCTGTCCCCAGAGCTCCTTCGGGCATTCGCCAGCTTCCTTCCACTTGCTGTGAAATGGAACAACCTTCTCGTTAAAGAATCAACGCCCTTTCACTGGGTACATACATCCCAAGAGCTGCACCATCACCAGTGCACAGGGGCACAGGCAACAGTGTCCAGGAAGAATTTGTTTCCCTGGTCATCTGTGTGTGCCAAGGTCGTAAAGGGTGACCAGTCATCAAGGGCACACACCGACAGTGCAAAGTCAACATGCATAACCAAGGGGACTTCTGCTGCTACTTTCATCACTACGGAAAAGACTTACATCAGATCTGTTGACACACGAGTCACCGCTTGCATGGATACAAGCTCCATCAAAATCAGCTCTGGTAGCGACAGCGGAGGGGTTGTAAGGTGAGCCCACACACTGGCCACCTGCTGGTGCACCACCATGTGCCGGGACATTGGACAAGAGCAACACAGTGGACTACACAGGTGCGCCAGCTTGTTTGAGAGTGAGGTCGGGGTCGTGGGATGAGAGGTCCTCATCCCCGGACAGTTTAGTGGAGACCACTAAAGGTCTCTGCCCTCCAGGGCATAAGTTGAACTAAGTGTTGGCAGTAGTACAGAGGAAGCGTCGTCCTCGACTTCAAGCAAGCCGTCCTCGACTTCAAGCAAGACCAGCTCGGGGAGGGCAGCACCTTGCCCTGGAGCTGGTTCACACACAGTAGGCAGTAGAATGTGGCCCCTGTTAGTGAATAGAACCACCCCCCAACTTGCCTCCTGGCTACTCTCGTAACATCCTGATGAGCTGCGGCCAAACTTGGAGCTATCTGTTGTCAAGCTGACCTGGTTGAGCAACTCCAAAAGAAATGAACCCACCTGACCCCTCCAGTCAACAATGGCAGCCAACTCACCTGACATGAGCTCCACACACTCATTGAACCCAACACAAGAAGTCACTAGCACTTCTGAATGGAAGTAGTGTAATTATGGCTGAAGTAGCAGAGCTACAACAATAAAGCAGCCTCTCTCAGAAGACAGACAACCTCATGTCCACATCAAGTGCCTGCTTGACAACGAGAGGTTTCCCAAGGAACTAGGCATGGCTCGGTAGATGATACAACAAGATGGCCCGAACGTGTGAAGTTGGGGTGGGGCAGCAGGTAAGAGAGCAGGTTGTTGTCTGTCCGAGTTCCCAGTTCAGTTCACCCACTCCACACGCTCGCCAGGCATGCAGTGAGCAATCACACAACTGCTCATTTCTGACAAATGTTGGGCTAAGTACCACGCGGCTTCACGAACTTCTCTGAGCAGGCCTACTCACTTGGGTGGGTTTCCCATGTGCACCATGTAGGATTCTACCTCTTGACCGATCGCAAGAGACAGCGAGAGGGGGGGGTCGGGATTGGAAGCCAGAGAGATGGGGGGAGAGGAGGGGAAGGGAGATGAGAGAGGGAAAGAGGAGAGGAGGGAGGAGAGAGGAGAGAGAGGGAGAGGAGGGAAAGGGAGATGAGAGGGAACGAGGAGAGAGGAGAGAGGAGGGAGGAGAGAGGAGACATGGGAGAGGAGATGGGAGAGAGAGCAGAGAGGGGAGAGGAGAGAGGAGAGAGGGGCAGAGAGAGGAGAGATGGGAGATGGGAGATGGGAGATGGGAGAGGGGAGAGGGGAGAGAGGACCATGGCAGCGTCTTCAGTGACCACGATGGACTCACATAACTGTGGGAGAACACAAACACGATAGAGTCCAAAGCCCTGGAGGTGTCAAGACGCTGGGATGGCCTGAAGAAGGTGGTCTGTACAAGGTCAACCTATCGATGGCTGTCCGGGATGTGGTCGAGATGTGTTGCTTCTGTGTCTGTGTCTGTCTGTGTCTGTGTCTCTCTCTCTGTCTGTCTCGTGTTTAGAGGCCTGTTCGAGTTTGAGGCTGTTTTGTGAGAAACCGTAAACCAGGTAGCTTTACTTTGAGGTGAAGGCCAGTCCTTGCCTCGTACTAAGCTGTGGACTCGTGTTCGTGTGAGTGTGGTGTGTGGGGACACTCCCCCGTCCTGCCAGTCCATGCACTGCAGCGCTCCCGGGTGGGAGGAAAGAAAGAATCGAAGACAAGTGGGGCCAAGTCTTCTCATAGTGCCCTACGAGGAGTGCTTGAGCTGTCCCAGTTTTCAGTCAACATTCAAAAACTGTTAGCGACGTATGTTAATCTACAGTGAGCCTAAACGACCCGCGTTACAGCGACGTGGGTGAGACATTTAACATAGCACCTAGACCGCGAAAGCACCGCTGCCAGCTCTCTCTCTCTCTCTCGCTCACACACTCTCTCTCCATCTCTATCTCTTCTCTCGCTCTCTTCCCCCTGGTCTCTGCCTGTCTGCCTGCCTGCTTGTCTGTCTGTCTGCCTGTCTGCCTGTCTGTCTGCCTGCCTGCCTGTCTGTCTGGTCTCTAGCTCTGTGTCAATCAGAACCAAAGGTATAGTGTGTGTGACCGGAGAGACCAGGTAAAGTGTATTTTGCAGTGTGAGAGCCAGCACTTGTCCTGCGGAGGCATCGGCGGTGTCGACTGAGCCTGTCTGCTCGGATTGACTCCGTTGGCCACCAGGGTGTTGCAGAGACTGATCTGACTTGAGCCCAGCTCTACCGAAAGCGCTGTGCACATGTACACAACTGTCAAGTCTTGGCACTGCAGTTCCGGTTCCGCTTTGCTCAGCAGCGTCTTGTCCTAATCTTGTCCAGAAGGTCGCAGGTTTATCAACTCCTATTGACACCTCCTTGTCAACCGGAACAGCAGCAGGTTGGGCTATCGTTCGTCTGTTATATCCATGTCTTTCGTCAGGAGGCATGTTGATGCGTGTCTACACCGCTTCCTGTGACACCCACAATCCAGATCCAACCGCCCCTGCTGATGTGGTTGTTCTTTGTGACGTAGGTAGAGTCCCGCTTTGCCGTTATCAAACACCATGTCACAAATCTGAAGACCATTGCGGCTCATCCAGCTTATCGCACTCTTTTTTCAGTTGTGCCTCACCCCCAAAGAGTATAAGTCCAACCTCGCTGCACAGCCACAGCCACAGACATAGACACAGACACAGCCAGAGACAGAGACATAGCGAGAAAGTGGAGAGGGGAGAGGCATCGCCCGTCAACCGAGCAGTAATCTCTCTTTCCCCTCTCCTTTCTCTCCCACAGTGGGCCCCCGACCGATGGCTCGTTGGCATAGTCCCTATCTCTATCATCGAGATTCTCCTCATTATCCCTTGCTCCCACAAAGCCCGAATCACTTTCGAAAGGTGTTTGCCTCTTTATTGGGAATGTGGCCGCAAGCTGATGTGGTGCTCAGAGATAGCCCCTCGGATCACCCCCGCCCTTCCTTGTCTATTAGTCGAACAGGGTTCTGGACTTTAATGGGGTTGACTATGGGTTTGACACTTAGTGATGATTGGGGAGCCACTGACTTGCTCTCTTGAACTGGACAGAATAAGACCAATGAGCCCACTCCGGGATCTTGCCCCCCCTTGAGTGAGCTGACTCGGTTTTCTGTCTCTCTCCACCCCCCTCCCCTCTCTCTCTCCTCTTTGAGTCGTTTCCTCCAGACTGGCTCCTTGGGGGTCTGTGGCACCTCAAGGATTTCTGGATGACTTGAGTTCTCTCTCTCTCGCTCGCTCTCTGTCTC
>QUTJ01031136.1:0-10016 GCA_003573635.1 Goniomonas avonlea | reverse complement strand
AGCCGTTTCAGTGAGCGAGAAGGTCACTAGGCGTCCCTTCCCTCTCCCTCTCCCTCTTCCTCTCTCCCACTCCCTCAGAGCAAACTAGCGACTGGGTTTCGCAAGAACAAGAGTTACCCTTCGGTGGTCACGCCGCTCCACTCCCTCCCTCAAGAGCAAACTAGCGACTGGCTTCCGCAAGAAGAAAAGTTACGCTTTCGGTGGTCACGCCGCTCCCACTCCCTCCCTCAAGAGACTAGCGACTGGATTCCGCAAGAACAAAAGTTACGCTTTCGGTGGTCACGTCGCGCCCACTCCCTCCCTCAAGAGACTAGCGACTGGGTTTCGCAAGAACAAGAATTACCCTTTCGGTGGTCACGCCGCGGCGCCCTTGGACCAGCCTTGGAGGCCGTCGTCGCCCACTCGGTGTGAACTGCTCCTCGGTCGATGCGGGTTCCGACGCGGCAGATAGCATTGCTGATTTTTCCACAAGCTCAGCAGTTGTCTCCTCGAGGGCTTGTTGCTTCTCAGACAGAAGGGAGGCCTGCGATGGCTCAGTGCATCAAGACAACCTCGGGAAAAAGAACACACCTGGTCTCGCAGCTCTTGTTTGGCGGTCGCTAATTCCTGCCTCAAGTGGAAAGGGGTTGGCTCTGACCCCTTCAACCGTGGGGGGCGGCGCCGACCACTTGGAGAACCGGCGTCCTGGGCTGGCGATGGAGGATTGAAGGGAGATGCGGCACCTGAGGAAGGGCCGAAGTAGGCAGTCACCTGAGCTGTCATCTCCTCCAGAAGAAGCTGCTTTCGCTCAAGTTCAGCAGCCTGAAGCGCAAGTTCTTCTTTCACAGTGTCTAATTCTTCTTTCAGATCACGCTCTCGAGACTGAGCGACCGCCACTGCTGCAACAGAAGACTTGAGTGGAGGCGGACGGCGTTTACCGCTGGGCGATTCAGTGGGCGAAAGAGGGGGATAATGTGCGGCATTAGAGTGGACAAGCTGCATTGTCGTCTCCTCCAATGCGATCTGCTTGCGCTCCAACTCCTCCGCTTGCATGCGCAGCTCCCGATGAGCAGTGGAGAGTTCGTCCTTAAGCATCTTCTCCCTGGACACAGGTGCGACAGCAGGGTCAAGGAGAGCTGGCGGGCGCCGACGCCCACTAGGACTCTCACTTGGCATCAGCGGCTCGGTCGGAAGGGCCACGACGTGGAACTGCTGCACCAGGTTTTGGAGCTCGCGCTGCTTTCGCTGCAGTTCCTCGGCCTGTTGGCGGAGCTCGTCCTTGTACAAACGCAACTCTTCCTGCACTTCAGGAGGAATATAATCACGTCCCAGCTGCCGGAGCTGACTAAGTTCTTCGGCCTGCTGGCGGAGTTGCTCCTTGTATTGACGAAGCTGGTCCTGCACCTCCTGGGGTATGTCGCCGCCTCCGGAACGAGAGAGACGTTTCATCTCGCTGAGTTCAACCATCATATGGCGTTGATCTTCCAGACCTTGCAGCTGCGTGGTATTGAGGTATTCCACCTCTTGCTGCAGCGCGGTGACCTGCTGCCGTAGGCTGTCGCGCTCTGCTACGACCGCGCGCATATCACGGTCGCTGGCATGAGAGCCTGAACTAAACTCCAGCTTCTTTTCGACGTGCTTCAGATGGGTCTCGAGTTCAGTAATATGGGCTCGCGCTCGCCTCAGGTCGGCCTCGGACACCAGGCATCTGGTGCACGTCGAACTCATCGTCGTCAAAGCTCTGCCTGTCAGGCGGGTCAAAAGGAGGTGCCTGTTCACGGAATACAGGTAGTTTTACTTCTGAGTTTCAAACGGCAATCCAGCCAGATTTTGTCCTTATTGTTACACTTATCGCCGTTATCGGGTGACGCGATCGAAACATCAACGTCGTCCAGATTGGATCATCAAGTCCGCTGAACGGTTGACAAGCGGCGGTCTGGCTTTTGTCGGTCTTCCGGTCGTCAACGAGTTATCCGGGCGCCGCGCCTTCTTGCAAGTTTCTGGCGGTCCAGCAGTGGTTGTTCTCGGTGGGACAGGTCAGCACTCTTTTTATCACAAGTTCCGATTGGGTCCGAGATTGTTCCAACCGGCGACCAGTCCGCGGTTGCGGCGCCGTCTTATCAACTATCGCTGTTCTCGTACACGTGACACCGGGAGCCTGCGGGAGGGGAGCCATACATTTTTATACATTGACAGCAGTCACTGATCAGTGGTTTGTATGCAACAATCCAATTTCAATACAATATATTGTTAGAAAGCATGCCCTAACCGGGCCTAACGTCAGCGTGATTGTAGGCCCAAGTTGATTAGACTCTTGTGTCCACTCGACCAACCCCACAAAAGCCCAGCCGCCCAGCAGCTCCCACCTGTTGACGAATGCAAAAGCAGCCAGCCTCCTCGAGAGAAATGAGCACCAGAGAACAGTGTTTCTCTCGTGTTGCTTCCAACACCGGCCCCGGAGAGGCTACAGGATGCTATTTTGACGTCGGACCCGGCCCGGTCCTCAAGTGCCCAGACAGGTTGTGAATCGGAACCTTGCAGCGCCTTGCAGTGTCGCATTGTCGAGGCCAAGCTCGTGAGCGCAGAGATTGAGCGGGCGCTCTCTCAGTCGTTCCGCATCACGAGCAGCTGTTTCGAAGGGGTCCTGCAATGCGACAATGCCGAGCTGGACTTGGCGGCGGTCTCTCGTCGCTTCGAAGGATTTCAGCTTCATGACGTCGCTGGTTTCACTCTCGAGGTGGACGGCGTGGTCACACAAAATGTGACTGAAGAACACCGCCTCCTCAACTTTGTCGTCTCCAAGCTTCGTTTTCTCGGGCTCAACTTGTCGCTCAAAGTGTACCACACAAACTATTTTCAAATATTCGGACTTGCCGATACTGCGGACATGACCGCCTCCGAGGCGTCCACGGTCGTTGGCAACTTTTTTGTACAGCAGGTTTGGGCGAACTCTCTCTCCTTGCTCACGCTCACACCTCTTGACAGCTCCAGACGGATCCCTCGTTTATCGGAGTGCGGGGCTTCACAAATCTGAGGGTGATGTCGTTGTCGGCATTTCATGAAGGCGTCTCCGAGCACGGTTTGCAATTTGATGTCGACGCTCTGGAGAAAGCTTATTTGGCCGAGCATCCGGAACTGGAGCTGAAGCGCAACCAGCGCAACAACTCTTTGGTCGTTCGGCTGGGGCCCAAGCTCGGCTCCCAGATCTTTTACACGACAGGTTTGTGACTTGTCTTTCTTTCTTGCGCTGACCTACTCTTTTCTTGTGCTGACCTCCTCTTTAGGGACGACGCAGCTCATGGGAGTTCGCGGTGACCCCAACTTGCATCTGACTACGCTCCGCCGGCTCCTTGCCCTTCACCCGGCTGCCGTCGTGGTCAACACCCTCGGCCGTAAACGTCGACGTGGCCGTGCTCCCGCGACCGTGCAACTTGGGGCTCCGACCGCCTCGGCACCCAAGCGGCGCAGGGCGGGTGTGTCCAGGTTGGCTGCGAAACGGCCCGCTGCTGCGAGTGTGGCGTCGTCTGTCGTCCTGGCTCGCCAGCCCCAGCAAGTGCTGGGGTCTTCTTCCGAGTCAGACAGCAGTCTCACCCTCTCCCCTTCCGAATCACTTTCCGACAGCGACGACAGCAGCCTCTGGTTTGGCGACGCAGGTCCCGAGGAACTGGACGCTTTGTGCGCCGCCGTCTTCGCTTTTGCCTCTGCTCCTGACGCTGGCGCGGGTCACAACTATGCTGCTGTCGGTGGTGCTGCTGCGGCTGGAGCAAATGACTTCGACCTTTTGTCAGCGCTGGACTTGCACGGGGGCAGTGAACGCGGAGATTGGGACGCAACGAGTGAGTTGGGAAGCGAATGGGATGTTCTCCGTGAGCAAGAACACGATGCGCTCCATGAGCAAGAGCATGTCGACCTCTCCGGTGGGCTGGCACTGTATGGTCCTCTGTTTTAACATATTGAGTTGTAAAGAATGGTACACTTTTGAGGGTTAGGTTTCGAGCCGAGAAGAATCAGACAAGCTCTGGCGTGATGGGGCTGCCCACATTTTAAGGGACGCTTGTGACCCTCTGGATTATCAGAGGTGATGGTTTTGTCCTGGCGGTGCAGCGCAGCATCGTGCTGAGATGCAATACATACTGATTCTGTGGAAATACTGCTTCTGTGGGTGTATGGTCTTCGTGGATGTTGTGGGTGGTCTTGCTGTCGCTGGATGGTCTCGCTTGGTGTCCATTGTTTGGGGCTTTTCCCTGCTCATCCACCATAGATCGAGATCATAAAGGGCCACCCCCAAGTGTTGCGGGCACTTGAGTATATCTACATGTACGCGTGTATAAATCGGTGCTCAAAATATTTTCACTGGTCTTGAGTATTGCGATTATCAGATGTGAATTCAGGCATTGAACCCCCTTCCGGGCATCCGAGTCATTTTATCGCGCACTTCGCTGTCGTTTCCGTCTGACAAGGTCACTTCATTTTCGTGTTGTTGGTCACTTCCACTGCGACTGTTGCTTCCATGAAGTCGAAACCGTGGACACACAGATAGAATAATGTACATATATTTGTTTCAAGCCAGACCACGGCTTCATGAAAAGTCAATCAGGATTCCTGTTGGGCAGCCCTCCTGCTGGCGAATGGCAACGGTTCGCTCCTCCAACTCTCCCAAGTCCATCATGAGAAGATCCATGAGATTTTCGGTTTTGCAGGTCCGAAAAGTGGAACCGGGCGCGGCAACAATGGCAGGTGTTGATCGTTGAGTGACCGCCGTCGCTTGAGGTGGCGATCGAGGCTTGCTTGAGAAAGGGCGCGCTGACAGCGAGGGAGAGGGACTTGACTTGCTCGAGAGAGGGCGCCCTGACACCGGGGGGGAGGAGGGTGAGGCGGGTCGAACTTCAGCCATGGATGGGCGTAGGAACCACTTCTTCTTCTCGTACTTGTCGCGAACATACTGTTCCTTGACTGAATGCGGAGCGTTCTCAGCCGGTTTCGGTGGAGGATTTCCCCGAGCAAGGTAGGCCCGAGCAGCCTCAGCGTTGCCATCCCTCATAGCGTCAACTTCGTCGGGGTACCAAAGATACGTTCCAGTGTTGATCGCCTTGACCTGAGAGATGTGGCGACCAATGTGCCGATGGATCTGGGCACAATTGATACAAATAAACACACCATGCGGCAAAGATGCCCATCCGGGTCGAGACGCAGTGCAGTCAGCGCATTCCTTGTTTTCTTTCCTTCGCAGAAGCATCTTTAGCTCATCGTGGGATCGAGAGTCCGCTTTCTGCGCGGCGTCCTTCTCCTCCTTGGTTCGGTCACACAAAGGGGTGATGATGTGCATGTTGAAAATACTGTGCTGGGTCTCTGCCGCATCCTTTCTTGAACCCTTTGCACTGACTTGGATCAACGTGCCTTGACGTGGCGAGTTTTGTGCACGATAACAACGCGATACCCTGGAGCCCACAAGCAAGTGCCTACTTGTAGTGCCTATTTGTTGTAAACCAGCCTGGTTTAAGGAAACCAGCGGACGGCTGGTTTGGCCACGTGCTATAGTCATTGAATAACAAATGGAGAGCGAAAGTAGAGTAATTCCGTCGGCGAGATTTTTTGGGGGTGACCGCTGATGTAATTACTAATTGCTAATCACCGAAACGGCGAAACCCACATTTTCCAGCGATCTAAACCAGCCGCTGGTTAAGCCTGGTTTATAAACCAGCGACAGGAAGTAGGCACTAGCGTCGTACTAGTACTAGTACTCCATATGTCGTACTGGTACGACATTTTTGGTACGATGGGTCATTTTTCAAATGGGCATAGATACTGTTTCTTTTGGCGGATTGGTCCAGGATTGACAACAGAGCGAGACCACAAAGGGTCCGAATTCCTCCCAAACTGGCAAACAGATCAGAAAATTCTGTCATCGGAAAATTATCCACTGAAAAAAAACGTCGTACTGGTACGATATCGTACTCGACTAGGGGGCACAAGTCACTTAGTTCCAGGTGGAGGAGCTCTGTGGATGTTTCCTCACCTTTCCTGTCATGTTTTGACGGTTGGGTGACTGTGTCACTTGGCTGGCAATGAGGACGCCAGCACAGATGGGGTTCTCAACAAACCCCCACTTGCTGAGATGTGCAAGGAAGCAGGAGAGAGCCATTCGGAGAGGGAGAAAGAGAGAGAGTTTCAAGCACCTAGGAAACTGCAGAGCAGCCACAGATCCGTAGATCAGCCTAGGAGCGAGAGGATCAAGCCATTCAGGAACCGTTGTGGCTGCTCTGCAGCTTCATAGGTGCTTGAAGACCCTCTCTCTCGGGGCATATGTTAGTGAGTTGATGATGCACTGCACGAACCCCCTAGCACTCTCAGCCTTTATCCCAGTCGGATAGGTCCAACAGAGTCCTGAACGCCATGGGTCTGACTCCTGCGGGTGTCTGGGGTGTGACGAACTTCCTACTAGATGCTGCCAGACCGATGAGCCCACTGAGAGACCTGCCTGTGCTACCGGAGTAGGATACACACTCTCTCTCTCTCTCTCTCGGGCCGAGTCGGGCGAAGTCATATCTCAAAGACGGAGTGAATGGCATCCAGCTCAATAATGCAGTGATACCCCCACCGCCCCCAGGACCCTCCCACGACGATGCGTTCCTTGACTCACTACCCATGGCTCACGCCCTGGAAGCTACTGCGATGRTCCGCCCTARCCCAGTCCCGGATGTGACAATCTCTCTGCACTCGCAATATGCAGCCTTGGCAGGATGGACCCCCAACCGGTGGCTCTTTGGAATCATCCCCCAAGCACGATCACAGACACCCTCCTTACCATCCCCTGCTCACAGAAAGCCCGCAATGTGTTTAACAAGGCCCTTGTCTCCTCCCTTTGGGGCATATGGCAGCGAGTTGATGATGCACTGCGTAAACCCCCTAGCCGCGGATCTCAGCCTTTATCCCAGCCAGATCGGTCAAACAGAGTCCTGAACTGCATGGGTCTGACTCCTGCGGATGTCTGGGGTGCGCCAAACTTCCGCCCTCTTGGACTAGATGCTGCCAGACCGATGAGCCCACTGAGAGACCTGCCCGCGCTACCAGAGTAGAACACACACACACACCACTCTTTCTCTCTCTCTCTCTCTCTCTCTCTCTCTCTTCTCTCCTCTTCTCTTCTCTCTTATGCCTTCAGGCAGGCCCTCATGGTCTGTGGCCGCTCAGGGGTTCGTGAATGGCTTGAATTATCCTCTCTCTCTCTCTCTCTCTCTCTCTCTCTCTCTCTCTCTCTCTCCTGAATGGCTTGAATCCTCTCTCTCTCTCTCTCTCTTCTCTTCTCTTCTCTTCTTATGCCTTCAGGCAGGCCCTCATGGGTCTGTGGCCACTCAGCGGTTCCTAAACAGCTTGAATCCTCTCTCTCTCTCTAGCTCTCTCTCTCTCTAGATCTCTCTCTCTCTCCCCACCCAGCAAGACTGCGGACTTCAGGAATCAAACCCAGGACCGGATCATATGATGTAGCGGGCCGCTACCAACTAGGCCACACTCCCCACTCAATTTGAACTACGATCATAATTTCACTAGTGCCTACTTCCTGTATCTGGTATCAAAACCAGCGTCTGGTTTTATTTGGCTGGTACTGCCGTACTACAGCGAGCCGGAGATGATCCCTCAGGGTTTACGCTCCTCATACGGCTCCCAGTGCCTCCTTGGAAGTTTTAGGCAGCGCGTGGCTCACCCAAGGCCAAAGCCTGAATGACCAAGGTTTTTCGGCTGGCAACTCGTCCTCCCACACCTCCAGTGAGATGAGATCAATCATTTCGTTGACTCACCTTGCCCACAGCGGAGACAGCTTGGCGAGTCTTTGAACTCTGGCTGCTCCGTTTGCTCGGAGAGTCAGGTGGGTGTGTTTCAACTTCTTCTGAATGATACAGACGCAGGATATCCCGCGCGCGCATGAACCCCAAGAACAGGATCGGCAGCAGTCTGAGAGTCAAGGTGTGGGAGAATTCCACCTTCATCTGTCCGAGACCCAACAGAGTGAACAACGGAGGTGAGTCCCTCCTTTGCTGGGAGCGCGGCGCTCACGCTTCCACAGCACTATTCACTCCGCACCAACTCTTGCCCTTTCTTTTTCTCAGTCTCAGAGTGCTGCGCCACTCAGCCCCTTGCCCACCACTGTCCTGCAACCCGTACCCGAAGTGGATCCTATGGATGTCGACACACAGCTGTTGTCTTCTGAGCCCAAACATGTTAATCCGTTGGACGCTGACACGCAGTCGCTTATTGGTGATAGTGAAACTGTGTGCCCGGATAGTTTTCCGGAAGACAACTTGCCCGTTGCCCCGGCACGCAATCCGGCCCAGGCCGGCGCTCGAGAGCATAATGGCAGATATGATGCGAACTGTTGTGAAATGTTAGAAGCAACGCAAGAGGCACACGTGTCTTCAACTCCGAACAATATCGTCTCTGGTGAATTCCACTCTGCTCCCTTAGCTCGACCTGGACCTGTTTTGTCTATGAGAAAAGTCGCGTCTCCTCCCAAGCGAGCGTCGGAAGCCAGACAACTCTCAGAGGCACAGATGAGTGGTGAGCAGGACGAAAGTTTAGCTGTGCGTCGACAGCCCAGTTTGCGCGAAGCTGGACCTTCTGCTTCTCGGCCGATCTCGACCGAGGCCAGCCCGATTCAAAACCTGCCGTTGAGCACTCAGGGACAGTTCTATTCCGCATGGTTCCAGTACGCTGCTCCCCGTTGTGTGAGAGGAGCAGAAGCTGCGGCTGCAATGGAACTTCTCCAGGTATTTTTTCTAGCAACAGCTTGCAAACATTGACTGCGCTCACAGGTCGTGCACCAGACAGTGAATGCACAGCTGGTCTTCGTAACCACGCTTGGAGGTCTGCTTGGTCTCGTCGGCCTCACTGTTGGAATGCATATTGCCCGCGTTCGCGCTGGTGATCACTGGGACAGTGAGCTTCCTGATACAGATCCACAAGGTCAGGCTCCACCTGAGTGTTTGTGAGACAGTGTGCCCGATCGACCCACAGCGATCACCCATGCAGAAATGATGACCCGTGGCCCACTCACGAGCACACTCAGGTGCCGGAGGACCTGCACAGCAAGCCTCTGAACCAGACCATGCCCAGGCAGGGGATCAGAGCAACCAAGGTGATCAACAGCACCGGTGTGACCCGCAGCAACACGGTGGTGAACTCTGTTCCAGCCCCACCGGGAGTAATCCTCGTCCTGAGCCCTCTGCGGCATCACGGCCATATGTGCCTGGGCAAGCCTGGGCCTGGTTCCTCCGGAAACTCGCGACGTCCAAGCCGCTGCGACCTCCAGCACCAAGAGCACACACGTGCGTCCGGGTGTCCATTTGACACAGTCGTCCTGGCATTCTTCGACGGAGTCTCTTGAGCCTCGCTTTTCGTGGGTGACATGCGTAGTGACCAGGGGGGGGGGCAGCCAAGTGGAGGGAGAGTGCCCAACCATGTCCTTCACGCATCGCACACAAGTTCTCCCTTGGCTCACTCACCCACTCAACCCTTCGGTTCCAGTGCTGAAAGCTTGATTGGAAGCTCAACACGGAATCTGTGCAGACGACAAACCACGATTTTTTGCGTTGACACCTGTGGTTGTTTTCTTTGTCCTCAGGGTCTTTGCACTGACCGTGTCACCCACAGTCACGCCCCGGCCAGCCCCAAACCGTCCAAAGATAGCCCGCCCGTGCGCGTGTCTGCGTACGGGCGCCGGACTCTCCTCGCAGCTCACGGCGTGCAGCTGCCGCTCCCTGAGCCTGTCCTGCCCCTGGACCCGGACAGTGATGACAGCAGCGTTGTTCTGAAAGCGCAAGGCCGCGCCTCAGACAGCGACGGAAGCATGGCCTCCCCTGTTGCTGCTGCTGCTGCAGCTGTGGGCGCCAAGGGTGTGGGTCAGCGCACTCCGAGTCAGCGCAGCCCATGCTCACCGACTGTTCGAGCGCCGCTCGCTCTGGGCGACGCTGTTGACTGCCGCAGGCCGTCGCCAGCAACATCCCCTCCACGAGCAACATCCCATCCAGCACGAGCAACATCCC